>OX578140.1:38489408-38668278 GCA_951213105.1 Amaurobius ferox | reverse complement strand
ATATATATTATATATATAATATATATATTATATATATATTTATATATATATATATATATATATATATATATATATTATATATATATATATATATAATATAATATTATATATATATATATATTATATATATATAATATATATATATATATATATATATATACTATATATATATATATATATATATATATATATATATATATATATATATATATATTTATATATATATATATATATATATATATATATATATATATATATATATATATATTTATATATATATATATTTATATATTTATATATATATATATTTATATATATATATATATATATATATATATATCTCTTAATAGTATCAAATTGAAAATTATCAATATGTATAGTGATATAGATATTAATAATAAATTTTTGACATTTCCATATATTGTGCTTATACCTAAATTTCATAAAAATCCTATTAAATTTAGAACTGTTACTAGTGGTCATAATTCATACTCTACCACTGCTAGTAAATTATTACTAAATTATTTAAATGTACTAAATAGCAATTTACGAGATTCTGGTGATAGCTACATTATTCTAAATAACAGTAAGGAATTAAAAAATAAATTAAAAACTCATGGTAAAATAATAGGATTTCAAACTTTTGATTTTAAAGATCTATTTAATAATATTAAGATCACTGATCTATATGATGTCATTTTAGCTTTATATAATGCTTATATTACTAAACATTCTAATCTTACAAAATTTACCAATTTTCCTAAGCTTCTCCATTTTGTTCTTTTCAATAATTATATCTTTCAAGGTAATAAATTATACTTACAAGTCTCAGGTGTTCCACAAGGTGGCTGTAGTAGCAGTATGTTAGCTAATTTATACCTATATCATTATGAAAAATTCTTTACTTCAACTGATTATAAAATTTATAGATATGTAGATGATCTGATTTGTCTTGTATTTACTGATAACTATGTCATAGATATAGATTTCTATCCGGATAATTTGGAATTAATACCTAATGAAACTTCTATTAGTAATAATGTTTATTATTTGGATTTAAATCTAATTATAGAACCTGCTCATGGGATAGTTACTAAATTATATGATAAAAAAGATTTTTTTAAATTTAATATTAATAAATTATTACCTTTTAATTCCTGCAACTCGATTCAATTGTTTAGAAATATTATACTTAATCAACTTTTTAGAATTTATAGATTATCAGATAAAAAATTTCATGCTTTGCACATTAATAACCTCAAAATTACCAGTAAAATGTATCAATATCCTGCATATTTAGTCAATAGTATAGTTAATAAGTTTCGATTAGCCTAAAATTCTCATATTCTCCCCTTATTATCTTATTTTAGCCGTACTTCTTCATTCTCCTGCAATTATATTTTCATCTTTTTATCTCGAAGCTTTAACAGTTGAATAACTCATTTTATTGCTTTTGCGCAGTACTGTTTTTATTACTCTCTTTGGCAACAGCAAATCACATCTTTTCATTTTGGCATATGGCAACGATGATCCAGTCATATTTTGCTCGTCATGGTTGCGCTGAAGAGGTGCGTTTTGAGGTATTTATGTTTCCTTTATTGTTCCAATCTTTATGCTTGTCGTCCATATAACACAAGTTTATAGATAAAATCTATCTTGTGTTTCAGAAACAAGCATTTTTGTGTTCATTTCGAAAAGATATATGGACCCGATGAGAATTTTTTCGAAATGAACTTTTCGTAAGCCTAATCTCGTAAGCCTAAATCTCCTCCATGTGCAAGCTTTTTTGCTTGATTTTTTTGTTTTCTTATTTGCATTCCTCATTTTTGAAATTTGTTGATTGTCTTTGTCCTTATGACTTGCATTATGCTTTATTATTTCCTCTTTTTGTCTTAATTTCTTTGTATTTGTAGAAAATTTTGGAATAGTGTATTATGAGTTACTACATACAATCTAACTTTGGATTTAATAATTTATTTTTATATATATATATATATATATATATATATATTTATATATATATATATTTATATATATATTTATATATATATATATATATTTATATATATATATATTTATATATATATATTTATATATATATATATATATATTTATATATATATATATTTATATATATATATATATATATATATATATTTATATATATATATATATATATATTTATATATATATATATATATATATATATATATATATATATATATATATATATATATATATATATAAAAATTAAATGATTTTAATCGAAAATTTTTTGCATAAACTACTGTATGTACAAAAAAACCCATCTCTAGCATATCTGTTACAAATGAGTAACTATAAGCCAAGTCTAAGGATAAAGATAGAAGGTTACATATCACTACATTGGAAAGGGGGATGAGAAGAATATTAGGATTCAAAAATCACAATTAAAAGTATATAAAAGTAAATAAAAATAAAACTCTGCAAAAATGAGAATAGGCAATAATAATCAGCTCAAGACAAGACCATTTTTTGTGTGGTTTCGATTGATTGTTCTCTATTCTTGATCTCTTGTCTTGAGCTGATTATTATTGCCTATTCTCATTTTTGCAGAGTTTTATTTTTATTTACTTTTATATACTTTTAATTGTGATTTTTGAATCCTAATATTCTTCTCATCCCCCTTTCCAATGTAGTGATATGTAACCTTCTATCTTTATCCTTAGACTTGGCTTATAGTTACTCATTTGTAACAGATATGCTAGAGATGGGTTTTTTTGTACATACAGTAGTTTATGCAAAAAATTTTCGATTAAAATCATTTAATTTTTATTTATAAATCCATTATGTTATTAGCTGCTTTGCGCAATATCATGATGAAAGTTTTATATTCTGTATTATTTTGTGTTTTATACATACTGACTTCTATTACATCTTTTAACTGTACATTTATATTTATTATTTACTTCTGAATTCAAACATCTATCTTTTGATTTTCATACTTGCAAAAAACCTTTATATATATATATATATATTTATATATATATATATATATATATATATATATATGAATGAAAGTAGAAAAGAACGGGAGTGACCATATGAATTACATAAGAATGGTAGGGGTGGAATGCGACACCCCTTTCCCGCTTAAAGCAGCTTTTACAACCCGGGTAACGCTCACGGAACCAACATAATTCCATGGTCAGCCTCCCAAATGTGCGAAAACAAAAGCACCAGAACAGACTCAGAACCAAAGAAGTAAACGAATCCATGAAGAAGAAACATCCGCTAGTCCAACCCGATGGAACGTCTCTTTATATAAGTAAAGTTGCTCATGCGCAGAGAAATATCAGGATAATAGTTACGCAGTCATGAATATTAAATCTCTATATCAACAATCAGATTACAAATTTTCTTTAAAAAAGGATTTGTAATAATGTTGTACAAAATTGACTGGATAATTTCTTTTTATAGCTTCATCTGCAAATTTTTTACATTTGCAAATGCAGTCTTTCCTAAAAGTATTATAATTTTGGTTTCTTCTAAAATGTCCAATTACTATATTTCTGAAGACATACTTTGCAAGGTTTGAATTCCAATCGATAATATGATTTACCTTGATCCTGTATGAATCTCTTTTGTCGTGTAACTCTGTGTATATTCCATATTTCTTGTGTTTTTTGATAGCTAAATCCAAGAATTTTACCGATCCGTCCTCACACGCTGGATTTTCAATAAGGTCCAATTCGCTTGGGTAGAATGAAAAGTCAAAACATGGGGTGTTTTCATAGCCCCCAATTATCACATCATCGACATAACGGAAGTAGGGCATTTCCGATAGGATATGAGTGCCTCTTTCGTATTTAGATAGATATATATCTGCTAGTATTGACGAGCAACTCCCTCCCATAGGTATGCCCTTGATTTGTTTGTAAAAATTGCTTCCGTCGTGTAGTATGTTTTCCTTTAATACCAATTCTACCAAGTCCATGTATCTTCTATAAGTTATAAATTGCTTTAGATCGTATTCTTCATGTAGATCTTTCAGAATCAATTGTAAATTATCCAAATCAATATTGTTAAAAAGATCTCGAAAGTCGTAACTCTTAAAGTTGATATCGTTATGACAAAACTTTAGTCGGTTTATCAGTTCCTGTCCGTTTTTTATCATAATAGAGTTATGTCTTTTAATATCATGCATAACTATTATGAGTAAATCCAAAAGTTTTTTGTTTGCTATTTCCAAATATGAACCACATCCCACCGTCACAGTTCGAAATTTGACAGGTATTTTGTGTAATTTGGGGATCAGGACCAAATATGGATATTTTATTGTTTTAATATCAATTCCTATTCTTTTGTAAAGTGCCTCTATTCTTTTAGTCAGTATCAATGCGTTACTGGGTATTAAAGCATACATTTCACTGTCCCTGTAACTTTGGTTTAGTGTATCCACGTAGAACTTTTTACAAGTGAAGGCATAATTTGATACTATTTTATCGGTATATGTTAATACATATTCTTCTTTAATTTGCTTGAACGAGGATGGAACTTTAATTTCTCTATTGTTTTTGCAGTGCTGCGGGTAGTAGTGACAAAACGCTTTGTAAAATTTATATTTCCACTCATTAAATGCTTGTATTGGTAAACTGTGTTTTACCGCCAATCTATAAATGAAGATGTCGAGATCATTATAAAATTCTTCGTATACATTTTTAAATTCTTGTATACGGTACTTTGTACCGAGTTGAAGCAGGTTTTTAAGTCTTTTGTCTTTGATAAAATCTAGATTTCCGGAGATTATATGCTTATGATGAGTGTCACTATGAATATTCTCATGACAATTACAAGAATCTACATTATTTGATGCAACATCTTGACAAATTTTGTTATAATTGAAAAATTTCCTTCCGTTGGTTTTGACGAATCTATAATTGATCATGATTTTTATATTGGACAAAGGAAGACATACGTTAATATGATTTAAAATAGAATGGAATGGAATGTTCTCATACAGTTTGTTCTTGAAAGTTGTAATAAAAAATTCTTTAGATTGTTTTATAATTTCACTTTTTGTAATTGTTAAATTAAAAATTCTGGCTCTGAGTTTGATTAAATCCAATAGGATATCAATATTAGTACTTGCTTCTTCATTTTGGCAATTGCTTTCTTTTAAGTTGAAATGTATTATGTAATTCCATATTTTCTGTAGATATTTAAGCTTGATACTATAGGCCAAGTTCTTAATCCATCCAATTTTCATCGTGTTTTCAGTTTTTAAAAATTTCAATATTTTTTCTTCTGTTTTAATATAATTATTGTGTTGTTTTTTACTTCCTCTTTGCCATCGGTGGGATTTTTTATTTATAAGATTTTCAGATAGAGGGTATGAAGAACTATTTCTGCATCTTTCTTTATTAAAGTTTTCGTTAAATATTAATGTATTAAGGCCATATGGAAAAGCCGTATTGAATTGTTTAATATGGTTGCTCTCCCACCATAATCTTTCCGATTTATTTGGTACTATATCAATTATAGTTACCATGATGTTGGTGAACCCATGGGCTTGAAAATGTCTCAGTTCCAAATTAGCTGTGGGCATTTCTTGTTGTACCTTTCCTATCTGGCTTCGGTGCAGATTTATTCGAATGTTTAAAGGATTCTGCGTTTGGCCTATATATTTAGCTTGACATTTTAAACATTCAATACAATAAACCACATTATAGCTCTTGCAAAAAAATTTTCTACTTTCGTTGTCTGTAGAAATTTGTTGTGGATTAGCCACTGGACACAGTTTGCATCGTTTAGATTGGCATTTGCGAAATTTAATATTCTTCATATGCTGGTGGTGATAATTATGAATGTTAATAAAATCATTTGACCCATTTGGGATCTTGTCTGGATATAAATCAATATTTACATTTTTTATTTTTGTCACAGTCTGATCATGGCCAACTGTTACAGATTTGAAATATCTTCTCATCGATATGCTTTACTATTAGAGACTAGGGTAACGGTATGTCGATAACACAAACACCCTACTATTGTGTCACCGGGCATATATTCGTATTTGAATATATTTGCCAGTCTCCAATATTATATACAGACTGCATATAATAGTGTAGTAAAGTGACGCTTCCGGGAGTGTCGTCATGACATAAAGCTGGCTAAACCGGGAAGTGGGGGTCACAATCCCCCCCGGCGAAATTTTGATACAATGTCATTCTTCTTTTTTCTTTTTCTAATTATTGAGTTATATATATATATATATATATATATATATATATAATATATATATATATATATATATATATATAATATATATATATATATATATAATATATATATATATATATATATATATATAATATATATATATATATATATATATATAATATATATATATATATATATATATATAATATATATATATATATATATATATATATATATATATATATATATATATAATATATATATATATATATATATATATATATAATATATATATATATATATATATAATATATATATATATATATATATATATATATATATATATATATATATATATATATATATATATATATATATATATATATATATAATATATATATATATATATATATATATTATATATATATATATATATATATATATATAATATATATATATATATATATATATATATAATATATATATATATATATATATATATAATATATATATATATATATATAATATATATATATATATATATATATATATAATATATATATATATATATATATATATAATATATATATATATATATATATATATATATATATATATATATATATATATATATAATATATATATATATATATATATATAATATATATATATATATATATATATATATATAATATATATATATATATATATATATATATAATATATATATATATATATATATATAATATATATATATATATATATATATATAATATATATATATATATATATATATATATATATATATATATATATATATATATATATATATATATATATATATATATATATATATATATATATATATATATATATATATATATATATATATATATATATATATATATATATATATATATATATATATATATATATATATAATATATATATATATATATATATATATATATATATATATATATATATATAATATATAATATATATATATATATATATAAGATTTAAAATGAAAAAAGAAAATATATAGATGGAATGATTGTGTTTACAGGGTTGCAGAAAGGTCAAGGGGGATTGCGACCCCTATTTCCTGGTTAGAAGCTAGCTTTGACTTCATGAAAACGCTCCCAGAGACTCTGCACGCCCGAAACAACAATCGGTCATGCCCGTGGGGGGAAAAATGGCCGAATCCCAGACAACATAAAAATGATCAAAATAACAAAATTGGAAATTTTACTAACCAGCAAGACGAGAATCATGGAAGAGTTGCATAAAGCGTATAAACTTCGAATAGGAAAGCATACATAAAAAAGTCGCGTCTAACTTATAGAGCCATCTGGATGTGCATCAATCAGATAATCCTAGGTAAGAGTTGAGTTGTATTGTATGATGTCGGATAAATTAACATGATTTTTATCACTATAATTTCTGCAAAAAACATCATAATAGTGCTGTACAAAGCGGAAAGGATATGATTGTTCCCGAATTCCGTTGATTAAATGCATCATGC
The DNA here is from genome assembly GCA_951213105.1 of Amaurobius ferox. NCBI lineage: Eukaryota > Metazoa > Arthropoda > Arachnida > Araneae > Amaurobiidae > Amaurobius > Amaurobius ferox. The sequence goes on along the minus strand of OX578140.1, from coordinate 38,660,549 downwards.
ATCTATTAAATTCTGTAATAGATGAGTTTAATAATCTGTATCTGTTCAAGTGATTTACGATTAAATTACGTTGTACGTTTAAACTCAAGTTGGTATTCCAGTGGGTAAAATAATTGATCTTGCAATCATATAGATGTCTCTTGTCAAATAATTTATAACATAATTTCTGTTCCAAATTATAATAAATAGTGATGTCAAGGAAATCAACTGTTCCTACTTTCGCTGACTCCGATTCGATTAGTTCAAGACACGGCGGGTAGAATGTAAAATCAAATATAGTACATTGATCATCCACTTCCAATCATGACGTCATCAACGAATCTAAAGAATGGTATTTCACTAATTAAATGCGTGCCTTTCTCGTAATGATGTAAGTAAAAATCCGCAAGTAACGAGGAACATCCCCCTCCCATTGGGAATCCCCCTCCCATTTTTGCAGAAATTATAGTGATAAAAATTATGTTAATTTATTCGACATCATACAATACAACTCAACTCTTACCTAGGATTATCTGATTGATGTACATCCAGATGGCTCTATAAGTTAGACGCGACTTTTTTATGTATGCTTTCCTATTCGAAGTTTATACGCTTTATGCAACTCTTCCATGATTCTCGTCTTGTTGGTTAGTAAAATTTCCAATTTTTGTTATTTTGATCATTTTTGTGTTGTCTGGGATTCGGCCATTTTTTCCCCACGGGCATGATCGATTGTTGTTTCGGGCGTGCAGAGTCTCTGGGAGCGTTTTCATGAAGTCAAAGCTAGCTTCTAACCAGGAAATAGGGGTCGCAATCCCCTTGACCTTTCTGCAACCCTGTAAACACAATCATTCCACCTATATATTTTCTTTTTTCATTTTAAATCTTATATTTCAAGACTCTGATAGTGCTGCAATTTGCGCCTTTCTCTTTCTTGAATTTCATACTTTTTGGGATTGTATTTCTTTCTATATATATATATATATATATATATTTCAATTTCGAAAGTAAATTGCCAGTATCAGTAGAGATAACTTCCATGGATGCTTTAAAATTCTTGATTACTGGCTCCAGTTAGCCATTTGTAGCAACCTGAAAAGAGGAACACAGTTTGTTAATAAGTTATCTAAAGTTATATATGTATATTATATATGTATATAGTTATAGTTATATATGTATACTATGGGTAAAATGGAAAAGTGGGCTCCCATCGAGTGCTGACAACATTGCCTTTGCTCTTCAATGGTTTAAAAGGGGGATTATAATTGTAATTTTTACTAAGAGCCAAGGTATGACATCATATGACCTTGAAGACATTAAGGATTATTGGAAAATATGGTAATCTCATTGTCAACTGTAAAAGAAGGGAATTATCAAAATTGTGTTCTCAACTTAACCTAAAACATCAGATCAAAATAGTTTTTCCCTAAAATAAAAAACCCGGCACGAACTAGCGCCACTGCAGTTCGGGCACTTCTGTTACCTGTCGTGACAACTGAGTCTCCCACGTAAATTTGTTGATCCACCCTGTGCTAGGGGAAGAAATAATTTTGTTTCCCCCGTTTACCGCCATAAACGGAACTTAATTTGCCAGAGTGGTAGATACATAATGAATCGTGTTCAATAAATAACTGTCACACTTTGCGCTATACCATATCAATGGCCTTTCGTGCACCGGCTTAATGAAATGCAATCACAATTTCATTGCAGAATGTTATTCAAACATGTGTATAACTGGGGAATCGAGATAGTAAACAATGGACGTGTCACGGTGTACCCCTCCTCTCCCCCCTTTTTTTACTATATTCCATTTCTCTTTGTTTACTTGTGGACCTTATTACAGCATTAATTGAGTGCAATGTTTGTGTGCTTTTCCAGTTTCGTGTCCAACGCTTGCCGTTATTTTTCACTTTTTCTGATCTTTGAATAAATGATAAAAAGTTATTTATTTTAGGCTTGCGCAACTTGTTTCTAGGAGCTTGATTTTTATTTTGAGAAGTGTGTGTTTTATAATAATCTTGCTTACAAATATTTTAGTTTAGTTTGGTCTTATGTTAAGAACATTTTAATGGAAAACAATTGAAAATCTATAAAGTCAAGTTTTTTTTGTAAAGCATTAGAACAAATATTATTTGCAACCTTTCCGGTTTCGCTTCATAATACTGAAGGTGAAAAATAATTTTAGTAAGTGTAGAAGTCATTGTTTTGAAATTGCTTACAACATTCGATGCAATTTGCAAATGATGTTAGTGCTGTTTTAATAGAACTAGCAACGATATAAACATGTTTTATAAATTTTATTTTTGGATATAGATTATATAAACAAAGAAAATAGTTTGGCTTATTTAATTTTACCTTTAATTATCCTTTGCACTGCAATCAGTCGCGTTAGGCAATTCCAGCAGAGATGCCACGGTTGGAGAAACGCACCAGTCCTGAGTTTGCATAGTTTCGTTTAAGATATATATGGCTGCCCTTAATTCAGAAAGTCGAGATAAATATTTATAGTCATTCTGTGAACAATGATATTTTAGACGAATTTCAACTGATCGTGTACGGTAAGTTTTTTTTTTATCGTGAAATTTTATTCTGTAAAGTGTTTTAATTTTAAATCAGTTGTGATATAAGTAATTGTTAAATTTTTACATGTTAGTTTTCTACGTTATGCACCGGTTAAGTTGCAAGTAGGATAAATAAGTTTTGAACGATGGTACTAGCTAGAGCTATGAAAGTGAGGTATCGGTATAGTAAAGTGGCTATGCGTTTCCCGATGAGACTAGCTGCAGCGCTCCTAGCGTCAAAATTTGAAAGTTAACACACCTATCTCGGAAACTAGGAGCTATATAAAAAAATGTCAATTAGAAAGTTGAAAATCATCATCGAATTACTAAGAACTTATTTTTTGAGAAATATATGGCGCAAATAGAAAACTCTATGGTATGCAAATGATAGTTCTGACACAGAAAACCGTTCCTGCAGATAAAATATGTGAAAAAATTTGCAAATGATCTTCTATCATGAGATATGTGTGCTTCGGCGAACAGCTTGTTAAAAAAAGATTTTGGCAGGCTATTAAAATGAAGATTATTGTGAGATGGTACTGCTATACGGAGAATTCTGGCAAAATGCTGCAAGAGCTGGATAGCAGTATGCCTTACGATTTTCTACTGCTCTAAACTTGCGACGGGAAGTTCTTTCCTGCATACAAACATGTATTGTGGCAGATGGTGGACACATTAAACGTGCTTTACGTAAAACTGTGTGTTATGTAAATACCGCTTTCGTATTAAATAAAATAACGTTTCCTAATAATTTGGTGATGTTCTACAACGTTCTAGTTAACTTCCTTTCTGTATCTCTCATAGCTTCCGAGATAGAAGTTCTAACTTCCAAATTTTGCCACTAGGGGGCACTTTCGTCAATCTCATCTGGTAGCGCTTAGTCACTTTACTGTACCGATACCTCGCACATTCATAGCTTTACTTACCGTCATTCGAAACTAATTGGTCTTACTTACAATGCTTGTATGTTGCGTTTATATAATAGCGTCGCATTGTTCTTTTTCAGCAACGCAAATTTGGGGGGAGGAGGGGGCTGCGGAGTTTTTCCAGAACAGCTAGGATAGATATGCCATTCTAAATCTTTGGGTGGGAAACATATCGCAATAAATGGAACTGTATTTTCTTTTCTTTTATTTCTAAAAATCCAAAACATTATCAAAAATTTTCATTTTTATGAATACATTTTAACTACATTTGATCTTTGTTTAAACATAATGAAAACTGAATTCGGTCTTTCTTTTATAATTTGAATGCTTTAAATACCGGTCGTTCTTTCTATAAAAGTATACGGTTTGCAAAAAGAGCTCATTAGAGTGAAGATAATATGGGTGAGGCTATTCAGACGTTCAGAAAAACGATGTTTGAGCCCTTAACGTTAATATGATAGTCTTTTTTGAACTCTAAAAGGAACTCTAAAATAACAGTTTTTATGATTTTTTCCCACCAATTTTTTAATAAGAAAAACATCAATATTTCGAGAACCTCGTATATTAACATCCTATAAATAATATCATTGCTTTTAAATTAAAAAAACCACTTTGATTTTTTCTGTAATATTTATAAATATAATTCTGTTAAACATTTTGGGTTTAAAAAAAAAAAGGAAAATTGTGTCAATTGAAAACTTCGAGGACTCTCTACTGGTTCGATGTCCGCTAAGATCAATAAGCCTCTGACTTTGATCCTTTGAAATAATCGTACCAAATTTATTCCTTTCGCTCAGTTGGGTCGAGTGATATCGTGCCTATAAACTCAAAAGACATACATACGGACATCATTGAAAAATTACTATATTCAAGTATGCTCGAAACGCGTAAATGCATCGAAATTTTGACCCCCCCCCCCCCCATCATAATGTATCATAATACATTAAATTTACATATGCCAATTTTCACTCTAGGGAAAGAAAAAAGTATCGAATTTTTACGGAAGAAATTTATAACTTTCGGGCGTTCCCTTTCCCATATTTTTTTTTTTAAAAAGAACGAAATTCGAATGATCGATCACCTATCTCTGTGAGGGTGTGTGCCCACGGATCTTGTAATGAAAAGGCAGTCCGCCGGTCGGATGATGATCCGCGAATTAACTAACACGTTTTGCAAGGGCCACTCCTGGTCTCCCGGGGCTCTGGCGGAGAAGCGCACAGCCTGGCGGATATAATGTCTAAATAACAGGTAAGGATCATTTACGGGCACCTAACACCCTTTGATGAAGTCATTAGCTGGCCATGGCGTGATTAAGGTTATGCTGGAGTCACGGGGCGGTGGGAAATGAGTATATTTACATGAAAGTGATATTTTGTGTGACGTCTGAATTCGTGGAGAAAAGTGACGGGATGATTCGAGGGTATTCTTAGATCACGAGGTGTTTCGAGATTGATATTTGAATGTTTTATTTTTACTTTCTCATACTGTGTAATATGGTATATAGAGAAAGTATTGTTTTCACGAAAATTTTCGGATTTAAGATTTTGATGCCGATAAAAGATCTCCTGAACCCGTTTTGACTATTATTGGAGGGATGTCTGTTTGTCTGTGGTCGATTTCTTGTGTATGTATACGGTAGCTGACACAAATACTGATGCATTTTCACGAAACTTTATATTCGGCTTTGTTATCGAAAAATGTAGACCTTTATAGAATTTCTTTTAATTTGAGCGAAAACTTCGAAATTCATTCGAAATTATATATTTTTTGAACATGGCAGCATAGGACAACATTTTACATGATCATGCATGAAATGGGTTCTTTGCGAAACGTGTTGCTCATTGATACCGAGACTTAATAGTTTCAATCGTTGTAAAAATTAGCCGCGATGCAATTTTTGTATTCTTGGTGTCATCAGCCTCGAAATGTATTTGCTTCCTCGAAATGCTTTGTATTTCTGATGTCACCAGTCTCGTGATGTCATCAGCCATAGTCGAAAACCTAGATCGTCCGACTCGTCTTAGGACATGAGCAGCCATTTGGACGGGTCCCTCGGGGGAAGTCTCAAGCATGGTATTAATCGAAATATTTTTTCAAGCCCTTTAAATTGAAAGGTAACATGATATAATTGTAATCATTTAGTCCGACGATACCGATTTTTAAAAACATTTCTAGTAAAATTGGAAAAAAAAAAAGAAAATCACAAAGCTACTTAAAAATGGATTCTGGTATGAGAAAGTAAAGTTGATCCACACTCGAGTTAATTATGTATGCATGTCTTAATTTTAGACGTATAATTATTTATGATATTCCTTCACATTTTGGAGAGCACTTAATTGAAGATCGAGGGATCGCACGTTCGAGTCCTTCACATGGGAGAGTTAATGTAAATAAAGAATGTCTTTAAAGAAGGGTTTTCTCGGAGAAACTGCACCCTACTTAGGCCATATGCTTGGGAAACTATGAAAATCTAGTACGCCCAGTCACTCCGGTAACGTCTGAGCTGAGGATTGAACTCGTCATTTAACTTCCCATGTTCTAGCAGTTAGAGTCCTAATTACTGCATCATATGAATCAGTTTCTGGGTAAGATTTATTCTTGTTATTATAGTGAAGCATTTATTATTGGGCATTTTGCATTAATCTCTGCTTTTATAAAGTTGAATCAGAGTTGTTAGTCGAACCTGCTCGCACATCTTTTAAAAATACTTCGAAACAAAAAAAAATAATTCTAGAGCTGGTGGGAAAAAGCACATAAGTAAAAAACAAGGATTTTGAAATATCGAGGAAAAGAAAATTTTGATGCTTTCAGGAGAACTTTTTTTTAAATTTTATTTTTTGGTTTTCAGAATACAAATTTAATTTTTATGGAGTTTGTTACACATTTATGAGCTAAATAAATAATAACTTTTCTTAATTTATATTTTTTACACAACTGCTATCCGTACAAATGTATAAATATGATGTGGGCAGCACATGACTTTCCTTATATAATGCAGTAAATTTACTACTTTTACAGCAAAAAAATAGGTTATTCTTATAGTAGATACTTATATTCTTTCGAAGATATTGAATTTTTGTTAATTAGTCGTTATTTTCATTGATTTAGCGTCAATTTTATCCATTTGGCGAGATTTTCGTTAATTTGGCAACATTTAAAAAAGTCGCCAAGTTGGCGACATTTCGCTAAATTCGTCGCCAAAATCTCGTCAAGCGTTATGGACGGAGAAATAAGTTATTCTTACAGCGGATAAATGACTATTGGCGTTCAAATACAAAAGTATTACTTAAAGTATCTTTTCTTGTGAATGGAACGAGTTAGATCCACGAGAATGATGTCACCAAATGTATCGCATGATATTACATATGAAAAGTGAACATGTTTCTTAACAGTTAATAATTTTTTTTTAATTTATGGGATTTTTTGATAAATTTATTTGAAAAATGTACAATATCTCAAGAACGGTTCATGCCAGCGTTCTAAAGTTTATGTCAATCGTTTTCTAAGGAAAAATTACATAAGAAATATCTATTTGCGTAACTTTATTAAAGGTTTTGATATTTTGATGAGTTTTTCAAAATTTGACTCGAAAATTTAGGGGGTTTTGAACATTCGATTGTGTTTTAAAATAATAGGCTTCCAGTATTCCCGGATTGTGATTTTTGTACCAAATTTCATTCCAATCGCTCCATTCGTTCGTGAGATATCGTCTCCAAAGACTCGGTGACACACACATACACAGACACACACAGACATTACCTCAAAAATGTTCGATTCGTGATCATGGATGCTTAAAACGTGCTCTCCCGTCGAAAACCCGAATTCGAATTTTCAACCCCGTCACGATACTTTCCTTATACATACTATGTATATAAGGAAAGTAATAAGTGTTTAAAGTTTTTCTTTTTTTAACATCTTAAAAGCCTAATTGACTTATGTGCTTTTCCCACAACAGATATAAATTTCTTAAATCAAAACCGAAGTTTTGACTTATGTGCTTTTCCCCGCCACCTCTATAGAATTGTTTCAATGACTGTGAAGTTTATAAATTAAGTCTGCAAATTGTTCAAACAAATTGAAGAAACTACATTATAGTTGTATCTCTACAACGGAGTGAAAAACATCTAAATATATTATGTCGTTTAATGCTTTGCCTGTGAAATATTTTAAGTTTAAATAAAAATTTATTTATGAAGTAAAATTATTGATTTGACTACACAATGACGGTGATGTACATAAACACAAAACCCTCCTATAAAGCTATAAAGGAGTATTTCCCAAATTTGCCCCAGGCAGCGAGTTTTATCTTTATGAACTTTGCCTTTGAAGCTTCGTGTGGATTGAGTTAAATTATAAATGAATTTTATGAAGTCCATGTGAAAGGACTAAAACTAAGAAGAACACAGAAGTTCGCCAAAAAGTGTAACTTATAGCAAATTTCTCGCTACCATTGCAGATATCGACCATTCCATGCTGATGGGCGCATAATAAGCGCAAAACCAGTCCATTGATGCTGGTATCTGCAATGGCAGTGCCCTCCGACGATGAGGTAACTTTGCTTAACTATTTTTTGCTACTTCACTGTTTTGAAGACGGTGCACTACCAAAGACTAGTGATCATAAAAAAATCTAATTTTAGTTAAGAAAAAATAGTTTAAAGTTTTCTGCTTATATTATATTCTGTGGGCAGCTGCTGGTACGCATCTACTTTCCACACTTAGTTTTAGATTAGATTTGTATTAATTGTTTCTAAAAATGACAGCGTATAAAAAAATCAAGTGTTTACGGTCTAATAACACGGAGACGGCTAGCGAACCAAACTTTTCTTAAAAGTTGTAATAAATTGTTGTGGTAAATCTATATCAAAGACAAGATTTCTTTATCGGAAACGCTTTAAGCAACTCATCTAAATGGGATTTGAAGAAGCATAATTCCAAATTGTTATTCTTTTAGACAATTTCAAATTCCATTTTGTATATAGATACTGAAAGAACGTTTTTTTTTTCGTTGTTCTTAGGAGTAAAAAGGTTAAGGCCACACATGATCCAACTTGAACGCTTGGTAACCGAGGACCAGTAGCGTGAACAAGAATTTCTTATGAATTTTTTAATTAAAATAAAATTGTGATGTGGCGTTCATAGCTTTTTTTTTTTACTTTCCTTGAAAATACGTAGCGTATGTAATAAAAAAGTATTGTTATGGGGTCAAACACAAATTTGACCCTCCTATTTGCACTCGTCTTGAGCATCCTTGGATAAAAATAAATCATTTTTCTGTATTTGGCATTTTGTATTTTATTTCAATGAATGGACGTCAGAGACCAATTGATGTTAGGCGAGCTCAGACAACAGAAGATGAGTACGAATAAATTTGATAAACTCCAAGGATGGCTACATTTTTTCGTCAAAAATCTAATTAGAAAAAAAAAAAAAAAAAAAAACATGAATTAAGCTTGTTACACAGAAATAACTTATTTATGTGTTACTATTATTTAAGCCTGTCAAAATTAGGGGGAAGAATTAGACAAGTTTCATATTGTTTGTGCAAGTTTTATTATTACATCGAAAACAGTTGTCCTAATTGAAAATTGACTCAGTGTCTTGTGGTCAAAATGTGCAATGTTTCAGCCTTCTAGGTCTGGAAATACTTTTTGACCCCCTTATTTTTTCCGCCCCCGGGGGGGGGATATATGAAAAATCTGGCTCCATTATCTGTTCTGCGGTCGATAGTATACGTGTACAAAGATTAAGTCTCCTGTGTCATCGGGAGGAGAGGGGGAGGGGGGTTTAAAAAACACGATGGCCAATTATTATGCAAATTATATATTTAAACGTAAAAGATAGCATTTATAGGACTAACATGTGCCGTTCTCGAGATATTGTGCCCTTTTTTTTTTATCTAAAATGAAACAAAAATCATAAAAAGTTTAATAGCATCACTATTATCAGATAAGTTAAAACCCTTTATAAATACTTTTAACCATAAATATAAACACCATTACTTGTGAGCTATCTGTTTTTGAGTTATTATAGAAATATTACTTTTCCACAGGGAGTACGAGATCTTTCAAAAACGATTATAATGAAATTCGGTATGCTTAGTTTAATCGATAACAACAAAAAACCAATTGATTTTAAGTGAGATAGAGTTAAAAGAAAGTTTTAAATTTTGGTACTGCTTACCCATATCTAAATTTGTTAATATGTAAATAACGTCATGTATTGAAGATATCAGATTTTAAATATATACAAGTCTCTCGAGGGGGGGGGGGTATGACACCCCTTTCTTCTCACCTGCGTAAGCTGTTGTTAATGATAACTATGTAACCGTTACACAGGGTGTCCCAAAAAGACTGAAACACTCTTTCTTTACCTGTTGGAGATAAGTGGGCAATGTAAATTGCAAAAATATTGAAAGTAAAGTAGGAAATAAGACTACGTTAATGAAATAGTCATCCCATTAATTTTCAAAAAGTTACACTTTTTAAATTTTTATACGACCCCCTTAGACAAATTTAGTCAATCAGAAATTTTTTATTTTTAATGCAACAATATCATTAAAAAACCCCGCATATTTGTATCTTTAAAATTGAGCGAGTTATATTTAATTGAGAATTGAACATTGTGAATAGGGACCATATATCAAATTAGAAATGTAAATTTGTAACATATCACAAAAGAGATAAAACTGGATGATAATACATAGGATACACAACCGCGTAGTGAGTACCACTGCTTTATATGATCTCTGTCTGTGTAATGCTTTATTTAGATGCATTTGTGATAAAAAATTTTGGCGCATATTAACGTATTTTTGATCTAAACAATTTCCATCGTCGATTTGTTTATGATCCCTATTTTCAATGATGAAACAGCCTTTCACATGGTATGGAAAAGTGGCATAAGCCAGATATTTTCCTTTATTATTCCTTTTGATTCAGTTGATTATAAAGATACAGATATGCGGTTTTTTTTAACGATCTTGTTGCTTTAAAAATAAATATTTTCTGGTTGACCAAATTTGTCTAGGGGGGTCGTATAAAAATTAAAAAAGTGTAAGTTTTTGAAAATTAGTGGGAGTATTATTTCATTAACATAGTCTTATTTCCTACCTTACTTTCAAAATTTCTGCACTTTACATTGCCCACTTATCTGCAACAGGTAAAGAATTAAAGCGCGTTTCAATCTTTTTGGGACACCCTGTATAGTGTCACATAATAGCATTGGTACACTTCAGTTAAAATCATCCAATATTAAAATTCTTTCGTTTTTTTTTTTGTTTTTTTTTTCTTTCAAAATTTTAACATCAAATACTACTGTCCTGTTGTTACTGAAACGCCAGCACTGCATCTAAAGCATATTGACTATGTATAAGACTATTTTCAACAAACAAAATAAAAATTATAATGTCTTCTTAGATTAGATAATTTCTTCTGCATGGTGTTCCAATATTTTCTGAGTGATTGCAGAAGGTAATTTTCTAGGGAAAAGTGTAGGGAAAAACATCTTTTCGCTTTTAAGATTTTGTGTTTTTAAACGAAAATCCCTGGCATTTTCCGACGTAATTTCGGAAAAATATATCTTCATGCATGACTCTATTTCTTGCGAGATATATGTTAAACGACTAGCAGGTTTCCCTCTGCCTACAAACAAATGAGGACTGGAACTTTAATCAAGTCTACAACCGCTTTCAGGACAGCCTGACAAAGTGCACTTAACTCCCATCTAACTTTTAGAATATATCTGCCACGATTTAGAATACATCGCGTTTTTTTTTTATTCAGGAAGGAGATCGTAGTGTGGTACCTGGGAAGCCAAAGAACCGCAGAGTTAGATCTGAAGTTTCGTAGCCATTTTTGTCCACATACAGCTAGGGCGGATTTACAGATAAGCAGTGGTTTAATGTCCCAGCTTTAGAGGGGTCCCCAAAATTCTTAATACTTTATTTAATTGAAATTATTATAAAAGTAATTCTTTGTCTATATTTACGGACATAATAAAATGAAAAATTACTGAAATAGTTAAAAAGTAAGTTCGTCCCAGGGAATCTCATTATAAGATTTTTAAAGGAAATATTAAAAATTGAAGCTGAAATTTATGGTTAGCAGTTGTCATAATGTTGCTGTCAAAAATAGTTTTGCAATAAGGTTCCTAAGGACCTCGGACTAGAGAATAAGTGGGGCCGCAAGTGGGACCCATTTGGTAATAGGTACTCAATCCGGGGTCTTCTTTTATTGTCTGGTCCATAGCTTCTCTCTCTCTCTCTCCTGTGATAAAAGTTGAGAAACTATAAATATATTGCATAAGATTTGTGATTTTATTTTTAAAATTTTCTTTAAAATGACTATTTTTTTAATTTATATTCATTATTTGCTAGATTTGTGTAAATTAAAATAAAAATCAAAACAGTATAACAATCGTAAAAAATATACAAATAATGTAATATCAATATGGCTTTACTTTTCGAACTTGGCGGAAAAAAGATAAAATTAAATATTAAAAATACGTAAAATATGATAATATCATAGAGCCTGTATGAAAAGGCCCGTTTGGGGCTGACCTTGGCATAGGCATACAAATGAAATAATGAGCTAGTTCACTAATGATTTCCCGGCCATCCACGATAGTGCTCTTAGTCCTAGGACGAGTCGGATGGTCTGGGCTTTCGACTACTTTTAATGACAGCTACCACAAGCCTTCGGGCTGGTCGTGTGGTTTGGGTCTTCAACACTACTTTTTATGTCTTAAACTAGTATAACCTCGGCATAATTACATTTAAACATATTGTCCACGCATATTTAACACATACTTTTCATTTTATGAAATTGGCGATTTGGTGGGGAAAATGTTGCGAGCCGTAATAGTTCTGCAATGGGATTTTCTAAATTTTATCACTGAATCAAATATATTGCAAAAAGAACACTGTTATTTTCCGGGTTGTTCAAGGTCAAATAATTCGAGTTGTCAAGTGGCAATTTTATGTTGTAACTCAAGACAGGTTTGCGCTTCATTCTTTAAAATGATTTCATTGGCTTTCCAATATAAAGTTGCATAAGATCCGTCACTTGCATTGACATCATTGCGCATATCTTCCATTTTTAGCTACTGGGCAGCTCAGTTGGGGAAAATTAGCAGGCTACAACTGTTCAGCAATGGATTTTTCTAAATTTTATCTCTATATAAAAAATGTTGCAAAAGGAACAGAGTGAGAAACTCGATTATTCGTCTAGTTATTCAATATCAAAATGCATCTTGACCGGAAGGACGCAAGCAAACTATATACAGGGTGCCCACTTATATCCGTTACACCCCCCCTTAACTTCTAAACGGTGACCGCTTAGGCCATAAAGTTGGTGTCTAGGTATAGTAAAAAGGCTATGCGTTACTCGATGAGACAACTTACAACGCCATCTATCTGCAAATTTTGGAGTTAGCGGTCCTATCTCGTAAACGGTGAAAAATACATGAAAAAAGTCAATTAGAAAGTTGTAGAGCACTCTCGATTTAGTACGAAAAGATACCTTGCGCACATTAATACTCAAAACAGAATGCAAAAAATGAACATTTGCTTGATTGTGAAGCGAAGCTAGAAAAGACTACCTTACGGACTAAATACGAGCCTGTGTTGTGGCGCAGGGGAAACACACGTGATTCGCATTCATGAGGATCATGGTTCTGTCCCCACCGGTTGCGTGTTTTACTGAATGTCTCTACAAACCATGAAAACATTTTGCTGATCTTGCAAAATCGTCTCTCCAAACACACAGATCAACTCAACCATGTCTGGTATAACAATCACATGGATCTCATGTATTATGCAAATGAGGATGGAACGTCATACCTGTTCACCAGAGACTACTACTATAAAAAGGATGTTTCTGCTGGGTTGTACGTTAAAGCGGAGAGTTATGGCAAAATTTGGCAGTAACGAGTATTGCGATATGTTGTTAATTTACGGTGAATGTGGGCGTAAGGCAAAATCAGCTGCAAGGGTGTATCGTGAACGTTTCCCTCAAGGCCCGCATCCTAACAGACCATCTTAAAAGTTGTAAAACATTTAAGGAAGACGGGCTGCGTGGCCAGCCGATCTCGAATTCATACACCTCGTAATGTAGGACGCAAAGTGCAACCTGAAGGTGTGCTAGCATACGTTCTCGCCCATCCTCAGAGTAGCACAAGAATGATCAGTGAAAATTGTGGCCTCTCAAAGAGTCACGTCTGGAAAATCCTGAATGAATCAGGTGCTCATCCATACCGATCCACACCTGTGCAGGGATTGCTGCCAAGAGATGCTGAGAGACGTTACACGTGGTGCAACTTTGTGATGAATAACTTAGAGGTCCACCCAACATTCCTGGCAGATATAATATGGACGGCTGAGGCATGTTTTCGAGGAACGGAATGTTTAATAGACAGAACATTCATACCTGGTCGCTGGAAAATCCGAGATATGCCGTCGAAGTTCGACCTCAACAACGCTGGTCGATTAATGTTTGGTGCGAAATTTTTAATGACAGGCTCATTGGACTAGTATTTTACGAGGGCACGTTAACGGGATAACGGTACTTGCAACTTCTGCAGGATGTAATAACAGACTTTGTTGAGAATCTACCGTTGCACCAACTTCTAAATGTATGGTTCCAACATGACAGCGCACCTCCGCATAATATTTCAAACGTTCAGCAGTACCTAATAGAGACATTCCAGAATCAAGTCATCGGGTATGGTGGTTCCGTCGAGTTGCCCCCGCGCTCAACTGACTTGACCCCATTGGACTTCTTCTTATGGGGACACATAAAAGGACAGGTATATGCGACCCCTCCGCCAACATTGCAGGATCTTCGACGACGCATTACTGATGCTTGTGCGTCTGTAACACCTGCGATGTTGCACAATGTTCAGCGAGAAATCCAGTCCAGAGTGCAAATGTGTATAGTGGCTAACGGAGAGCATTTTGAGCAATATACTATTGTAAATAAATGATCCTGAAGACAGGGAAGTGTCTCAGTTTCCTTCTTCCACTCTTTATGACATGACAATTTTCGAAATCGTGACCAAACAAATGTCCATGTTTTGCATTCTGTTTTGAGTATTAATGTGCGCAAGGTATCTTTTCGTACTAAATCGAGAGCGCTCTACAACTTTCTTATTGACCTTTTTCACGTATCTTTCACCGTTTACGAGATAGGACCGCTAATTCCAAAATTTGCCGATAGATGGCGTTGTAAGTTGTCTCATCGAGTAGCGCATAGCTCTTTTACTATACCTAGACACCAACTTTATGGCCTAAGCTGTCACCGTTTAGAAGTTAAGGGGGGGAGGGGGTTAACGGATATAAGTGGGCACCCTGTATATAGAGAGAGATTTGTAATCTAAGCAATTAGAAAAACCTTTTTTGCGAATTATTGCCTGAGACACTGCGTGGATTATTTTCGCATTTTTGTTGTCACATCTAATGGGGTATCCTGCAATTTGTTTGTCAAATGTGATGCAGACCAATACTTCCTAAATAAGTACAACTAGGATGTGGTGGTCAAAGGGCGAATAGGATCATAGTCAGAATGTTATGCTTGAAACTCAAAACGCTGAGGTTATACAAATTTCGTTCTGTTTTGTGTCAAAGTTTATTGAAAGCTCTTATGAGGGTATTAATTTTCGTTTTAAATATTCCAAATCATATTTATGCTTTGATGAAGTTTTTACCTTCAAAAGCGCTATGTTTTGATCGTTTTTGTCTGCATGCACTGTTTGGTATAATTGAAAGCAAAGTTCTATTCCAAGTAATAGAGCTAACATTCAGAAGCAAATTTATGAAGTTATGTATTGTGGAGTAAATCTGATGATTCTGTTCTTAATCATGAAATTAAAAGTTTGTAAATACAATATATTTATTGCACAGAACTGCATGAAAATAATAGAAATGTGTTAGATCTAGATATGCAGTCAGAAATTAGGGATATTTTTTAACATTTTAAATTTAGAACATTTGCAGTGTTCGTTTTAAATTTGTATAACTGTTGCAGAAGTGATATCAGGTTTCACATTTTCTTTCAGAGTTTATGGATTTCAATTTCACATATTCGAATTCTACTTTAAAATTTTGCAAGTCATTCCATGAACATGACGCAATTAAAATATATGTATGTTAAATCCATATGTTAAATAAACGAAAGTTCTTTAAAATATTTGCTTTTGCAGGATTGAGAATTTCAACTATTGGTGCAGTTAAAAATGTATTTCTTTTTATTTTATATGCCCCAATTTCGTTTAATATTTTATTTATTTTTACAACAACAACAACAATAATAATAATAATAAAAATAATGAACCTTTAAATTGATATTTTTTACACACAGTGCAGAAATATACAGGGTGATTCAAAACAATGAGGCAGAACTTTAAGGGGTGATAGAACACACCTAAACAAGCACTTTTTTCGTCATACAATGGATTCGTCATACCGTGGATTTTAGAAGGAATGGGTTATTTCATAAATCAGGAGAAGGCCGATATGCATTTCATGTACAAGCTGCGGACGGGAATGCGAGGAAAGCCCAAATCCCTATGTGGTTCCAACACAGAGCCACCCCATACGGATGTGGGTTTTCCGCGCATTCCCGTCTACAACTTGTACATGAAATGCAAGTCTGCTTTCTCCTGATTTATGAAACAATCCATTCCTTTTAAATTCCAGGGTAGAACTGACGACAAGCGTGACAACATTCGATTAATGCGTTCGCTGGACAGCTCTCTCTAGCGTTTAACCGCGTGCGTTACGACCAAGCATTGTATGACGAAAAGTGCTTATTTTGGTTTGTTCTATCACCCCTTAAAATTTTGCCCCATCGTTTTGAATCACCCTGTACACGATGTGAATATAACTTCAGCCCATTCTCGCTAGCACGTACGGATCCCCCCCCTCTCCTCATGAAACTTTGTAACATTTGGCTTTCGTTGTAACTCATTATTCTCAGGAGCGCTATCTTTTTTCTAGGAAATATTGCATATATATTTATTGTGCGATACTCGTACAATTTTCGCTCCAGACACATTATCGAGATCATGTACTTCGCACAAGAGCTATTTTGAATACACTGCAGAAACTATGGTTTTGAAACTCAGTTATGTGAATGTACGTCCATTATATGTATATTGATTAGATAGATTGATTTACGTTAATAATAGATTTGCTTTTCAATTATAATTGAAAATTTTTTTGAAATATAAAAAAAAAAATTCGATGTGGGCAGCATATAACTTTTCCTGTATAATGCTTTGTTCCTTCTAATCATAACGAAATAATGATGTACAAGATCCACAGAACAGTGTTTTTGACATCGAATTATCATCATGTTAAATGGAAATTTAGCGCTTTTGGCCAAGGTTAGTAGAATATATTTTACCGATCTTGGCTTTTGACAACTTATTAGTCCAAACAGAATGACTCATTTTCATGTACAAAATCTTGACCGAGATCAAATGGTCATTTTATTAATATCCTGTGAAATAAGTGGCGACTGGAAAATTCTTTGACGTCAAATTCCAAACCTATACAAAAAGTATCTTCTCTCGTGAATGGAACGAACTTGATCCACAGAAGTGATGTGAACATATTTGTCTCATAATATCGCATACGGAAAGTGAAAATTTAAAACCAATGCAGTTACAGTATTCACTGATTCCAATAACCTACTAAATTATATTCGAAACGTTTCATTCGTTCTTGAGATGTCCACAAACTCGCGCGCACACGAAAACAACATACATACACAGAGACTAATATACATACACACACTAACATACATAGCATATTAACATACAAACACACTAACATACATGCACACACACTCCACACACTAACATACACACACACTCCACACACAAGCATCACCTCAAAATATACGCAAACACAGCCATCACCTCAAAAATGTTCGATTCTAGTTCAGGAAAGCTTGAAATATGCTTAGATTGGAAAGACGAATTTGAATTTTCGACTTCGTCCGTATATTTTCCCTATTTGTATATAATTTCCTTACATAATATGTATGTAGGGAAAATTAAAACGAATATAACACTTTGAATTATAATTTTTGTAATTGCATTTGACTGGAACTCAAGCTATCTGTTTCACAGGAAAAACTGCTAGTTCTTAATTATTAAAAACGTTTAATATATGGACTATATTGCTTAGCGGAGGATTACAATTTCACTCCATACTTTTCAAGTTACATTTGCGCGTACAGATACCGGTATTATAGCTTATTTTGCTAATTTGATCCGGAATATTTTGAATCGTCTGCTTCTGTTTAAAACTGATCTCGAAATGTTAATGTAGCGAAGCTGTGTGTAATGTTTCCTTCTTCCAATGTTCATGGACTATTTTATCTCCATTCTATTTCAAGAATTTTGGTTCTATTAGGTTATAACATCTTGGTAAATATTTCTTTTTTCGTGTCATTTTCTAAATGTTTTAAACTTTTTTATGCATACGTGTTGGAATTTATAGGGTTTGTCATTTTTTAAGTTTGTATTTTAGATTTATTCGAAATATGTAATTATTATAATTCATAATAATTCAAAATTACTATAATTCATTATAATTCATATATAGTCGAAGTGCTTAAGTCAAATCCGAAGATAGCTCTGATTGTAAACTCTGTTAGATTTACTACATGCTATTAACAATTGGCAATTTACTGACATCAGCAGTTAAAAGTTAACTCTGCCCTTGTTGCTATTTTTAATTTTCCTGCATACTATAATGTATAAGGAAAGTATTGTAATGGGGTCGAAAATTTGAATTAGAATTTTCGACAGATCTTTGTAAGCATCCCTGAACTTTAATCGAACGTTTTTGAGGCTATGTATTTATGTATGCTAGTGTGTTTGTATTTATGTTAGTGTGTGTGTATTTTAGTGTGCATGTGTGTCATGAACGTATGAAGCGTTTCAAAAATAATTTGATACGAAAATAATTTGATACAAAAATAATTTGATAACTGGTGAATTTTGGAACACTATGGGCTTTAAATGCAATCGATAGACCCACCACACTCCAATTTCCGAATGAATTTTTGAAAAGAAAAATCAATGAATATTTAGGACTTTTAATAATGATAAATATATGGTTTCAGACGCAGTTTTTCATTATAAAACAAATAAAGTAAGCTTTGGAACACTATCATGAATTGTTGTATTAGATATTGCACGGTATTCAAATAAATGTATAAAAACATTACACAACTGCAAAAAAGTACTTACAAATACTGTATAAAAGTACTGTAAAATTTTATTTTTAAATAGGTTCTTTTTGCCTATGCAATATTATGCAACAAATTTATTATTATCATTCTCGTGGAGCTAGTTCGTTTCATTCACGAAAGAAGATACATTTCGTAGTAGTTTTTAATTCTACGACAAAGATTTCGCTAATACTGATTTATTTCAGGGGATATTAATTAAATATCAATTGCATTTTGGTAAGAATTTTGCACGCGAGCATGATTAAGCCAATTTGTCTAGACTCTTAAGTTGTCAGCAAAAAAAAAAAAAAAATTTCAATTTACGTGATATTAGTTCAATACCAAACACTTTGGGCCCTGGATTTCGTTGTAAAAGAAGTAAAAAAAAAAAAAAAAAATCATGTGCTGCCCACATCAGATTGTTTTTTGTGTGTGTTCTAAAAAGTCATTTAAAATGTAAACTATAATTAATTTTTGAAAAATAGAATATTTTAAAAGCATTATTTTATTCTAAGAAATAATAAATGTTGCCGTGGTCGCAGCTCTAATAAAATGTAAACTACAATTAAATAGCGCCTATTATCGAAATTTAATAATGATTGCATGATTTATTTTAATACACTCACGGACAATGAAAGTTGCGCACCAAGAAGGAAGCATAGGATGGACCTGAAATTTTATTGATTGAAGGATACAGATGAATGATATACATGATCATAAAAACAGCGTAGCAGAATACGTACAGAGGGAGCTGTGGTACACAGTCCGGTTATCCTCAATAGCGCGTCGTACTGCTTCATGCTGCGATACAAGTAGCAGTACGGTCCGGCATGGTGTCGAATAGACGCCTGATGTTGTCCTGCCGCAGACGAGTCCACACCTGTTGGACGTTACGTTTCAAATCCCGAAGATTGCGGCAATGAGACAGCTGACGTTTCAACTGGTCCCACACATGCTCAATAGGGGACAGGTGAGCCGGGCAGGTCATGAAAGTGTCTGGACATGACTCAAGTAGAGCCGTGTGAGGACGGGCATTAGCCTGTTGGAATTGCGTACCTGAAATCCCAGCAACGAATGGGAACACATGGCGCCGTAGAATCTCATCCACGTACTGCTGGCCCGTCAATGTTCCAGGTACCACTACTAGATCGGATCGGCTGTTGTAGGCTATGGCTCCCTAGCTCATGATGTTTGCAGTGGGGCTGGTGTGGCGCTCGCTAACGAGGTTGGGACTGTGTAGTTGTGCAGGGGACCTCAACATTCGGATACGCTGATCATCGGCCCCCAAAACGAAGTGGCACTCATCGCTAAGCACCACACATCGCCAATCTGTGGCGTTCCACGTTGCTTTGGTCCGACACCACTGCAATCGGAGCCGCCGATGCTCTCGTGTTAAGGGCAGCACACGTAAGAGATGCTGAGATCGCAGATTAGCTTTCTTCAGGCGTCTGGATATGGTTCGTGGGCACACATGAGCCGCTACGTGTGCCTGTATCGCGGATCGGGTCGCCTTGGGCTCTACACGTGCCTACCGCACGATCATTCATTCGATCCCCTCTACTCGTGGTATGCCTGGTCCATCCAGAGCCGGTCCACTGTGTCTGCGTGGCGTCCCGTGACCAGTGCTCCCAATAGTGTCGGACGGTATAAGCCAAATGATCCACGTGACGAGCTATCCGGCGCGCTGACCATCCTGCGGTTTTCAACCCGATGATCAGGCCTCTTTCAAAGTCCGTCAGTTGCGTATATCGACGTTTCTGGCATCTACCCACCATTCTTTTCACTCCGTACCCGTACTTGCGTCTGCCGAAGCTTCTCGCATTGATGGGGCGTCGATTACACGCCGGTTTATAAGGCCGCTGGATCATGCTTGCAGCGCCACTCACGGGTGTACAGTCATGCCTAATCACACCAGACTGGGATTATTTGCATACCAGCACGCTCTCTTGCTATTTACATCATTCCGCGGTTGTACCATGTTTTCTTCTTGGTGCGCAACTTTCATTGTTCGTGAGTGTAATTTGATGCCATTGATCTGTTTTAAGAATGCAGTTATCATTTCCTTAAAATTTTAAGGTTTCGTTGTTAATAAACAGAAAGCATGAGCTGTTTGTACCTAATCCCATTCCTACTTTTATTCTAACCTATGAAACCGACAATCACGAAATTTGGCATGAAGATGCAGATTAACTGTCTATAGGTTCAAACAAATTCTAAAATTTAAAATTTCGGGGAGGTGAGGGGATAATGAGAAAAGATGCCGGTCAGAAACTAAATACATTTACACAAAAGAAGTGGGTTATTAAACAGAAGAAAGCATAATATCAGGCGATATAAGTGATATTTAAAGAATCGGTTATCAGTTGGCGTTGAAACACAAAATTATAAGAAAGCTTGTTTTTTCTCGTGAATGGAACATCTTGAGACTACAAGAGCAGTGTCAACAAACTTATTGTATATGCAAAAGAAAAGCCAGCCCATTTATTGATATCTGATATTCTTTTTATATAAATTTTTCGAAAAATATATAGTGATCATAGTGATATAAAAATATAGTGATATTATATGCGAGTATATTTAACAGGATTGACTGTTTTTACTTTTTCTGATTTTTTCCCCAAAGTATAAAAATTGTTGGGCGTTTTCGAATGTTTGACCGAATGTATTAATCAATAAGATTCCAGAATATTTACAGATCGTGATAACTTTACCAAGTTTCATTTGATTCAAATATTAGTTCCATGAACTATCGTGTTAACAGACTAAAATACGCACATACTGATACATACATTATATTAAGGCGTCACCCTTAAAAATATTTAATTCGTGCTCAGAAGTGATCCAAACGTGTAAATTTTTTGAAAAGTATATTTTGAACTTTTGACCCCCGTCATAATATATACTTTATAGTATATATGAGATTTCTAGGAAAATCCTTAATCACTCCATTAACTTTGTAAGGAAATGTCCATGAGTGGACAGTTTACGTCTATCTGTTGTAAAGTGACCATGTATGATCGAATAAAAGTGATTGCACCACCTCCTAATGAAGAATTTAAAAAGCCAGTATAAAGAACTCTGCAACAAGCAATAGTGACAGACAAATAAAGCCAATTACAAATTTGTAAGAGCATTATCTAAGTGGTGGGAATCGATACCAGGAGCGCATGAAACGCGTATATAGAAGGTAAAAACCACCGGCCAAAATATTGTATCATCAGGGACTGTAACATGGAGATATCTGCAATGCTTGTACGCGGTAATATTCTTTCACAAATTCAAATGTGCATTGTTACATTGTTGCTGACGAAGGGCGTTTTAAACAGGCTATACATTAGATTCCAGTGTACGCAAGTGCTTCATATTTTAGCATTCCTGAATAAGATAACCATTCGCCTAAATCCATATTGATTGAAATAAATTTCTTCTGTGATAGTTTTATTGTCGATTCCTACTCATTAGAGAGTGCTTTATAGCTTTGTAATTGGCTTTTTTAGTATATCTCGTTTTGTCGCGAGCTCGTTATCCCAAGTTTTTAAAATATCCACTAGGGGCGCTGCAATGCAATTTATTCTATCGAGTATATAGTCACTTTACTATAAATAGACCTAACGTGTTCACTCGTGGACTTTTCTTACAAAGTTATTGGGGGGTGCTTAAAGACCTTTCTAGAAAAGATGCATATATATGGAAAATAATTGGTGCCTATTATTCACGTATATTTTAGGTCTGAAAATTAAACTTGAAGCAACTAATTCATAATTTCAGCACCCGTATTTTGTATAAAATTATGCATGTTATCATGTCATTTGTTTGAAATTTGCCGTATTTAACGGAAATAGATAGGGGATTCAGAACATCCATGACCAAATATGGCGCGGATGGTGCACTTTCCGATTTTTTTGCATTATCCAAGCGGGCTGTAACCGGTACCGATTAGTTAACACAGCGCTGCAATTTCACGCTTCTCTGCGGTATCTAGTCAGTGATTGATACACTTTAAAAGCAGAGGCCAAACTTTAAACGACGTCGCACAAAAAACCCGTGACTCCCCTCGCAAAGAGACCCTCTTCCCTTGGGGAGCCCCCTTCTCTGCCAGATATTAATGGGCCCCCGTGTCCCCGACTGATTCTTGCTTTGCTCCAGACTCAGTGTCATGCCCTATTTACCGCACAAAACACTAGTTTTCGGGATACATTAAAAGGCAGATCCTTCTTTTACGTGGGATAAAAAAATAACCCGATTGGGAGCATTTTTTTTATTTTTTGTCTCGCGGGATTTTAGAAAGATTTGGTGGAATTTTCGTATTTGTAACAGAATGGAGCACAGTCTCGTAAAAGTTTAAAAGAGGCAGCAAGTTTGTAAGATGTGGTTCTTGTTTTGTTATTTGTACTTAAGCAATTAGTTGTAAGATTTTTTATGGTTTCCAAGTGTGTGTGATTGGGATTCTCACGAATAATATTTCACCGAAATTGTGAACAACTGAGCATGTGCATTAAAATAATATGGAATACATTTGGTGAGAATGTTATGTTTAACTATGATAACGCTGAAGATTTTCCTTTTAAATTCAGTATCTCCTTCGATAAATACCTTAGAAGATGCATAGTTTGGTATAAGAATTTGATTTGCAATGTGAATACATTTTGTCATCTTCATTGTAAGATCATATTTGTTGCCACGCTCAAAGAGTGAAATGCTTCAGGTAAGAATCCTTCATCTCTTATTATCTGAGTTTATGGAATGATAGAGAATTTTAATTGGACCGAAAAACAAAACACTCAGTAAAACAACATCAAACAAATATTTGAAGGTGTCAACTGGTCACGAACGCAAAAAAGAGCCACCGTCTGTATAGTAAATGAGAGAGAGCAGCCGTTTTAGAAAAATCAGGAAAATGTCTGTAACAGGAAACTGCTCACGCGGCTCGAAGAAAAGCGTTTCTAACCAGAAAGTAATAAAAAATAAATAAACAAACAAAAATAACGGAGGTATGAGCAGGACGAAGTGAACAGCAGAAGAATGCAAAAACTTAGATTAAAATGCCGCAAAATATAATTGCGAATATATAGGACTATGAAAATAGTGGCATTTAATAAAAAATGATGAAAAAAAAAAACGGTTTTAAAAACTACTAAAGTGCTTAACTGTAAATGGAAAAAATGAAAATGACAGCTATAAATAAAGGAAACAGGTTTCGGAAAGTAAATGAGTTAATATCATCCGAAAAAAAAAAAGGTTACCTTCGGATTGGAAACGTTCTGTTTTAGTCGCTTGAACACTTTTCTGTTAACCTTTTGCTTACGGGTGGGCAGCATCAATTCTAAACGAAGAACCTCTCAAAAAGACAGATATTTGACATACCCTATCTTAAACAGTTCGATCCCCCTTTGCAGGAATTGGCGTCCATGGACGCCAATGCCTGCAAAGGGGGATCGAACTGTTTGGGATAGGGTATGTCAAATACCTGTCTTTTTGAGAGGTTCTTCGTTTGGGATGGATGCTGTCCCACCCGTAAGCAAAAGGTTTACAGACATTTTCCTGATTTTTCTGAAGCGACTGCTTTGTTTCCTTTATCCTGATGAAAGTATATTTTATTGCCCCCGAAACCAGTTGATACCTTCAAATATTTTTATTTTTCAGTGTTTTATTTTGCAGGTAATTTAGACAGAAATTCGGGAAAATTATTTCATAGTTTGTCTACTAAAATCAATTTTGAACTTGATAATCATACAGATTTATTTAACACATAGATGTTAATGCATGTATGGTTATTGATTAAGAACTTGAGTAATTAAATCTCTCCAAACAGAAATGGCTTCAGTCCTTTCTTGAGAAAACTGAATGAAAAACTGTTTAGTGTATTTTTCTGTAAGTTCAAAAAATCTGAAAAAAAAATTATACTTATAGTCTAATGCAGTGTTCTTCAACCTGTGTTCCGCGGAACCCTAGGGTTCCATTCAAACGCTTTAGGGGTTCCGCGAGTCGATACTACAATTCGTTGTTTTTATTTTGTTTTTCTTTGTTTTCAATATCATATGACATATGTATGTATAATACAAATACTTTATATGGAATATTTATCTTCTTGTTTGAATTGATGCAAATTTATATCTTATATAAAGTTTTCATGACAAAGGCAGGGACGCACTTTTTTCATAACATGTAATACGTAATATGACACATCACCTCTAAACTCAAATCTGGGTGTGCTACTGAACGCAGGGTTCCATAAAAAAACATCTCAAAAAAGGGTTCCGCGGCATGACAAAGGTTGAAGAACACTGGTCTAATGTATAATTTGTTTTTCTGAGATAATTATAATTTTTACGTATAGAATTAATTTAGACTGTAAGAAAACATTGCTAAATCCTGTTAACAGAAGCCCCTTTCTGTATGGAACTATAAAATGCAGTGTATAATTATCAAAATTTTATATTACCCTTAGAAATAAATTTTAATATCTCGTGTTTTATGCGTGTGATAGAATGCACAGTTAATGTACAGCGCTTTAGGTTATGCAAAAATGTTTTAGCCTCTAGAATGAAGCTCTTTCTGCATGGAACTATAAAATGTAGTCATAATGAATATAACCGTTGTTAGGTGACTACAATTATTTCAAGGGCGTTATCATCTTCTTTAGATGGTACAGTATATTGATGGAAGGATCAAATACGATAATTGTACTCGAGCCTTCGATTAAATGCCTCCTTACTAGATTAGGACGAAAGTATTTTCTTGTGTGTAATAAGAAAACCGTTTCCTATAGTCATTGAATTGAAGCTCTTCATGCATCATAACATCGATAGGTTTACTTTCAAATATACTGAAAATAACGTTATCTCTATTTTGCAAAAGAAAAAAAAATGTGATGCGGGCAGTACATGATTTTACCTACTCTAGACTTTATTTTTTTAATTATTCATTGATTTTAATTGCACAAAATAATACGCATAATTATTTGGAATGAAACTGAATTTGCATTTTTAATTAAATTTCGTCTCCATTTGGCAACTGGACTTATTTTCATAGGCAGCGTAGCAAAAATGCAAACAAACTCAAATATTTTGAGAACGGCTAGTCCTAGAGTAATAGGGTCGGTCTTATTCTTTTCATCTTCTAAATCAAGTATAAAACAAGCATTTAATGGATACATTTGAGCATACGTATTTTTTTTCTAGATTTTGACGATTTTGCAAGCCATTTAGTAAGAAAAGGCAAGTTCTTATTTTTCGAATCATACTAAAATATAATCAGCACCAGGGTGTAACCCATAAGTAACTTATCTACCAAATTATGTGAAATTTGGTCTATTAGTTTTAAGTTAGAATGGATACATACGATTTTTGCAGGCAATTTTGCAATAAAAGGCAGGTTCTCCTATCTCTAATTGTATCAAAATGTAATCAGCCCCAGGGTCACCCGCAAGTGAGTTACCTAAAATTTTTTATGAAATTCGGTCGATTAGTTTTTGAGTTAGCGTGGATACATACATTGCACATACAGACACACACACAGAGACGTCACGCTAGAAATAGTTTTATCGCGTTCTAGAGGTCCCGAAACGTGTAGATCCGTCGAAAACTCGAGTTGCAATTTTTGACATGATTCTAATATTTTCCCTGTATATTACCATGAATTGAAGGAAAGTAAAATGGACTAAAGCTTTTTCTAATTCAATTTTTAAATAGTTGGCATTTTGTGAGTTTGATGCAAATTTGTTATTACCTGCCTATTACTTCATTAATCAAAGAAATATTTTTGTATCTATACAGTTGCTCACACACAAAAGTATCTGTTCATTGCTTTAAAATAAAAACTGAGTGAATTTTGAATATCGATTATATATAAATTTGTGTGGCAAATGTACATTATTACTTGAAAACGAAATTTTATAGCAGTAGAAAATTAATAAAGTTATATTAATCATTTTCACATGTAAGATTCGTGGGCGCGGTAGCCCATTGGCTAGCGCGCTGGAGTTGCACTCGGTAGGCCCGGGTTCGATTCCAGCCACTGCCAAAACTGCCGCCGTGTTCATGCGGAGTACGATCACGTTGAACATGTGGGTCCGAAAGTCCTTCCGAGAGGTTGGTGGTAGGGGAAGGAGGGTACGGTCCCTGTGGATGCCTCCCCCACTGGGTTCCGGTCTAAATTGGGTGGCACTTCCCGACCGTCCAAGAAGTTACCTTACACCTTTCTGGTAGGTCGGACGGTCTGGGTTTCAACAACAACAACATGTAAGATTCGTGAATGTATTTTCACGACACAGCAATGAGTTCAAATTTCTGTATAATTAACATTCTATTCCAAGGCATTGATAAGAATGAACAGGAGCAAAACACAGTTAATAACTAGCTAAGTAAGTCGACGAAATAATCGTTAGGTTATTAACTAAACAGAGGATCATATTCTTGAAACACTGACCTATTCGCAATTCACTTGTACTGATTTCACGTCATGTTATTCTTTGAACAATGAGTCTATATATACGAAATAACCTCTACTATAGAGTAGAGGTGGTAATACCCTCGGTAGAATGATGTAAAAAATATTGATCCATTGATCTCTGTTCTCAACGCTTCTAAAATTCGCTAAGTTAGAGATATTTCGCCGAATGTACCTCCAAGTTCAGTCGATAGGGACTTTTCGTAATGATAATTGGTACCTGTACATGTCGTTTTTCAGTGGGGATATGCTCGATGCAGAAAAAGCGTTTAAGGCATTTGCAACGCTAGACTGATATTTGTTTATGAAGTCATACAGCCGAGAATACGAATATTCATATTTTTCTGATTTGATAAATAATGCCCCATTAACTCTTTGCTTACGGGTGGGACAGCGCAATTCCCAAACGAAGAACCTCTCAAAAAGACAGGTATTTGGCATACCTATTCCAAACAGTTCGTTCCCCCTTTGCAGACATTGGCGTCCATGGACGCAAAGGGGGATCGAAATGTTTGGGATAGGGTATGTCAAATACCTGTCTTTTTGAGAGGTTCTTCGTTTGGGATTAACGCTGTCCCACCCGTAACCAAAAGGTTAAAATATTTTTACCAACTTAATATCGGAAAAGTACATAAAATCAGAAAATTTCAAAATAGAAATAAAATATGCAGAACAAAAGTAAAAAATATTTTAGTGCTTTCGTGTAACAGAATTTACAATAACAACAACAACAACAACAACAACAGCAAAAGGAAACAAACAAACAAACAAGAACAACAGCAGCAGAAACAACAACAACAAAAATAGCTCCATGATTTGGATTCGGATATAATGGATTTATCTGTCACACAATTGTTACGTACTTAATATTCATAAACCATGTCACAAATATAGAAAACACTGACGAGTACTATAAGAAAAGGGTTGTATAGTTGTACAACCAGGAGATTGTAGTATTGTTAAATACTAATTTTATTTAACTTCAGGTGTCAACAATAATGCCGACTTCTAGTACTTTATTTTACTTTCAAATTTCTTGAAACGATTACTGTTTTATCAATTGCGCTAAAAATTGATATTTTCTGTATTAAGTTCTTAATGGCAAAATATTTGATGAAAAGTCTCCATCTTGTAGCTTGGATTTTAAGGAATGAATTATGTATTTTCAGATAAATTTATTAAGATTTTCTTTCGGTTTCTTTAACCAGTGCACCAATATTGGGTATTCTTCATTACTGGAGGTCTACGAAAAAGTTAATGTTGGCGGTAAAATACAGTTTAGGTCTTGAATACGATGTTTATAAAGTTCATTTCAACATAGTTGGCTTCGCTTTTCGAGGCTTTGGCAATTGGTTTTAGGCACATGCTTCCAGTTTGAAAGTTTGTTAACATTGAATGCGAAATTCTTTTATGTAATTATTTTTACTGAGGGTGGTTTTTTTTATGAAAATAGGGGGTTTAAATTTTTTACAGTCTCGTGAGTAAAAATAGTTCAATTAAAAAACTGATACTGTATAGTAAATAGTCAAAAGGAAAAGAAAACTCAAGTGTAATTATTTGCAATATTTATCAAGATATGTATAACAGAAATAACGTAAAAATTACCAAAGTAGGCTAAAATTGGAAAATTGGAATTTGGGTTTCATTCGACTCTGACTTCTCCTGCAGAGGATGACTGTAAATTGAAATCAGATATTGCATAAAACGTGTCTTCGCGCATTTATTTGCAGTTGACCCCGGTTTTGTATGGGGAAACATCCCGAATTTTATAAGCAATAACTTGCCAAACATTCCTGTAATTTCACTGAATTTTTTCCTTTAGACTTGTTATTACTGTAATAGCGTAAATATTTTTAATTGGTTTATTCAAAGGACCATACAAAATTTAAGACACTCAGTTTTTATGAAAATTTCACCTACCGGAAAAATTTTGTATGAAATAATTTCTCACTTAATTTCACCAAATTTTCAAATTGGAAGTATCCATCTGAAACCAATTACTAAACCTTGAAAAGCGATGTTAACTTTGCTGAAAACACCCTATATAAACAACTCAACATAGGAAATCCTGTAATTATAAATTATATTTTATTTAATGTAACATGAAACTTGTGTTAATATTGAAAATATGAAATTAGAAAACATTTTATGGATATTAAATCATCTCCAATGATTTAATATTGATATAATTTAAAAAACAAGACAAAATATTGATATTAAGTCATTGGAGATTTCTGAATTACTTTTTGTTAGAAAAAAAAATATTCAAAAAAGAACAAAAATTTGAGTGTTCCAGTGAAAAATTATTTCATATTTTTTTATTAAAAAAAATTTCCGGCAATATTTTTTTTACTATTAAATTAGCTTTGAGAATTTTAATGCTTTCAGTTCTTAAGATACTTCAATTCCTAGGGGTGTAAGTAATTTAATTTGCCGTCGTGGTTTGATTAGTCTTGAAATGCGAGACATATTGGAACTTTATGTACTGAAATATTCTAAATGTATTGCTTAAATGTATTAGATGGATTATCTGGTGTTTTTGTTAAAAATATACTAATATTCAGAAAATTGTCAATGAATTCAATTTGATCAATGAATTTGTATTTTCGTGTGTGATTTTATATATACAATATAGATGATTGAACTTAAATCAGAAGCAAGTGAATTTTTTATCACGTTCCTTATAATATATAGTATATGTAAAGGGAAACTAATTTTGACGGATTTTTTCGCAACCCGAATACGAATAAACTATTTTTCAACGATATCTATGTGTCTGTAAATCTGTGATCACGATATCATTCTAATAAATTAAGCAAATCGAATACAATTAATACGATGTTTAAACCGATAAATGACAGAAGCCTATTTTGGTATTCTACAAACTTAGAGCAATCTTGCATTTTTCGTCCCCCCCCCCTCCGCTCAACAACAACAACAACAAAAAAAACCCTTCAACAATAATTAAGTTTAACATGCTACAAAAATAGTATATTTTATTTTAAAGCAAATGACTAAAACTTACGAGGAAAGAAACTAAAAGAAATAACTGGCAAACACTTTAGTCATATCGCTTACGTTAGCATTTTGCAATTGTTGAGACCGAAGATTTCTGTTTTGAATTGTGGAATGCACGATATGGATTCTCAACTGTTTTAATCATGAGTATCGCAAAGAAAGTTATGCAGTTCAAGTCAATTTTCTACACGCTTTATCTGAACATAAAATATTATGTTGGTATGGACAATATGTTTTTCATAAATACCACAAGAAAATCGAGTACAGCCTCTTAAAGCAATTGGTAAGTTTAAATTAATTTAGTAAATATTAGTTAGAGAGTAAACAATGTTAAAAGCCACGAATAAATTTTAACTGTGTGTTTAAAATGGCTATCTGAGCAACTTATACTTAAACCACATTTATAGTTTAACATGAAGACATCCTGAACATTAAAAATCCTGTATTGCCAGAGCAAATATCTATAATCAGTATTTGAATAAAGTTGAAATTTATAAAATTCATTAATCTGGAAACTGCCTTTGGCTGCTATAGTTCTCATAAAAGAATAAAAGTTTTTGGCATTCCCTGGCGTTCATTACATTTTTAGAATAGAGAAATACATTTTTATTCCATATAATCAAAAATAAATAGTGGGAGTGAGACAAGGCGTATAAAATTGACATTTCTTTCACATCTGTGTTATTTACAACTTTTGTATGCTTTGAGAAATGTCTCTGAGGTAACTAGGTATTCAATAAAGCAGAAATTTAAATATTCACTTTTTATAAATTTCTACTTTTTTTTTCATGCTTGTTGAAATGTTTTATCACGTTTAAAAGATACTTTTTTATGTAATAAATATGTATTTAATGGTACAACATATAATTTTTTTAATTTCTGTGGCAATAATTTTTTTTTAAATCTATATTTACCGTTTCTCATTTTAACAAGCAGCAAAGATCATGGATTACAGCATCCATAGACTGGTTTCGAGTTTATTATGCACTCGTCAGTAAGAAAAAATTTCGACATATATCAAGATTTCTCGTTTATTAGAGAAACGATCAATTGTTTCATAATAATTATTTATTATCCCACAGAATGTTCTGCCATATCTATAATCTATAATTTTACTCGTTTTTGTGTATTAGTGTAAAAAAGACTCCTGTAAAGTATTTTACTTCAAATAATTCACTTTTGAATTTGTTATTTCTGCGTCTAGTAAAAGAACATAATGAATAACACATTCGTTATAGATTGATGTGAAACATCAAACATCACTCCTTTTCGAACGGGAAAAGGTTGATAGGTGTCGTTGTGTGTGATGATGGTACAGGATACCTGGGGAAATATTTCAATATATATATATATATATATATATATAAATAAAAATAAGATAAAATTAAAAATAAAATTAAAATAGTTATACTAATTTAAAACATGATCAGTGTCATACCCTGGTTCAAATACAATACGGAGGAAAATTAATTAATTATGATATGATAGGAAATATCAGACAAAAGGAAAACAATGCTACCATAACAGACAAAAAGATCTAAATTTTAAATATGAATAATACACATGAATTTATCAACATTCAAGAGCGAAGCATACTAATCAAGTTCAAACAACAAAGCATTATCAAAATCTGGAGGCTCAAAATATTAAAATGACAAAATAAGAGAAATGATACAATCCGAAAATATGAAATAGGATAGAAGCTCTGTGAATCCAGCTTATCAAGGATCTTTGCATCCACAGAGGTTCCAAATGTGTTTCGCTTAACGATACAGCCACATGGCTGAAATAACGTCAAAAGATCCGACACATTTCCAGACTATAACATAAACGAAAATGACAAAAAATAAGCAAAAGGAAATTGGAAGGAATATAATGAAAGTGCATTAAGCAAACATATAAGCAATCTAACCAACAATCCCCAATGATTCGGATAGAATTAAAGTCATACCTTTCTTCACCATTATACAAGACACATTTTCGTTACACTAAACAAAGTATTAGGAAAGAGTACAAGAGAGCGCCATCTGATGTGAATTATAGGAAATACTTCTGCATGTTTAACTATACATATTTATAAGTTTCAAACCCAAAAAATAGAGATATAAAGATAAAATAAATAAATAAAAAATAAATTTAAAATAATAAAATAAAAAAATACGCAATAAACTCAGTAATAATTAATAATTAACAATTATATAATATGTATCCAAAATTTATTACTAAGACATTAAAATCTCAAAGAATATTTTAATGTTCAAAGTATACAATAGCAATTTCAAATTAGACTAAAAAAATAAATAATATATTATAAATAGTATTCAAAATTTCTAAAGTGATATTTAACAAAATTAACTGGATATGATTCAGTCTTACAGTATCGAAATAAATCTGCAAGATGGTTACTGTATTGTGTATTTTCACATAACCTAAAAATCCTATGAAATTGATTTATTAAAATATTTTTATATACCTGTTTACTCATACATGAGTTAAAATTGATTATCTTGTGAATTTTAAAAGGAAAACTTTTTCTTTTATCATAAATGTTTGACAAAAATGAATATTCATTATCAAGAGATAGAGTGACATCTAAGAAATTAACGCTAGACGAGAAGTTGCTGTCGTTTGGTAAAAGGGATAAATTTGGAGGATAAAAATCAAAATCTATATCATTAGATGAGGGAGCTATTTTAATGAGAATAACATCGTCAATATATCTGTAGAATGTATATGCAGAGTTTATAAAATTTGACTCGTAGAAGTGTAGATAAAGATTTGCGAGAGCTGAACTGGCAGAGCCACCCTGTGGAACACCCTTAATTTGCATATAAATTTTATTGCCTTGCATCAAGTAATTATTAAAAATTACACACTTGAGAAGGTGGTGCACGAAAGAATGATCTATATCTAAATTTTGTCTATTATAGAAAGATTTAATAATATCCCAAGTTACTTTATATAGATCTTTTATGTCAATATTGTTGAAAAGGTCCTTAAAGTCATACGTTTTAAAACCCAAAATATTAATCGTATCCAACTTTTGAATTAATTGATAACTGTTATTAATAATATGAGAAGTTGAATTATCATTTATATTAGAGATGATTTTATTAAGAATAACCAAAAGAGATTTACTAGCGACAGTTGCATAAGATTTAT
Source organism: Amaurobius ferox (assembly GCA_951213105.1). Classification (NCBI taxonomy): domain Eukaryota; kingdom Metazoa; phylum Arthropoda; class Arachnida; order Araneae; family Amaurobiidae; genus Amaurobius; species Amaurobius ferox. The sequence goes on along the minus strand of OX578140.1, from coordinate 38,627,214 downwards.
GTCCTATAGTTACAGATCTAAAAGAGATAGGATTTTTATGAAATTTTGGGATCATGACAATATAAGGGAATCTAAGATTGTTGCAAGGTAATTTTAATAATTTATGAAAAGCAATAATTTTTTTAGATATGGATGTTGCTGAAGAATCAATTTTTTTAAAAATATCATTGTGATTTAAGAAATCGTTTAAGATTTGTACATAATATTTTTTACATATGATGGCGTAATTGTTGGCAGCTTTATCCACATATGTGATGACAAATTGTGATTTTAATTCATTAATTTCCTGCTTCAAGTTTGTATAGTTAAATGTAGGTTTAGTTATAGGCAAGTTACTTAAAAGTTGTTTGATGTTTGTCAGAATGCTAACCTTCCACATATCGAAAGCTTCAATAGGATAGTTTTTACTGCAAGCAATTTTGTATATGAATTTTTCTAGATCAATATTTAGTTGTTTAATTAAAAGAGAGTGATTTAATGTATTTTGGATTCGGAATTTGGTACCATAAAGCATAAGATTTTTAAGTGCTACATTTTGAACAATATTGAGATCACCAGTAATTATGTGTTTATGATTGCTGTCTATATATTTAGAATAGTTTGGCTGGTTACAGACACATATTAAATTGGGAGAGGAATTTTGATTTATAATAGATTTAGATATATCATTGTAATTGAAAATTTGCCTACCTAAAGGGGTATTATATTTAAATGTTTTGAAAATTTGAGTATTAGGAACAGGAAAGCAGTGTTTATATTGCTTAAATAAATAATTAAAATTTATATTATTGTAAAGGGAATTTTTGTAATTAATTACACAATAAGTATTATATGTTTTATTTGGATGATAATTAGAGGTAGAAAAGGGTTGAATGTACAGATGGAGGTTTATAAAATAAGCTCTTGTTATAATTAGATCATATAAAAGGTGTGAAAAATGCTCATCCTGATTAAATGACTTTAAGAATATATTATAAACTTGATTTAATATTTGTTTTTTAATATTGAATACCCAGGTTTTTAAAGAATTTATGTTACATGAAGATTTAAAGTTTTTTCTTAACTCAGTAATTTTAGCTTTTATGTTCAGATTTTGACACTTTTTGTTGTTGTAATTTCCTCGCTTAGATCTTTTTGATGAGGCACTAAACGAATTATAATTAAGGATGTTAAATATAGAGATATCAAAATTTGGTTTTTTTTTGTGGGTAGTTTTTACTACATTTTTATTATTATACATTTGATTTAATCCATATGGAAGAATAGTTTTATGCTGTTTGATTAGTGAATTTTCAAAATATAATCTATCAGCCGGATTCTTTACCATATCTAGAATCGAAATTGAAATATTATCAATACCATGATGGTCAAAGTGGGCATATTCAAAATTATTACCAGTGTGATGATATGCAGGAGGAGGAAGTTGTGTATTGAGTGATGCGCGAGAACTAAATTTCTTAATATGGTTACGATGAACATTAAAACGAAGGTGAAGAGGGGTGCTTGTTTGTCCAATATATGAGATATTACAAGATACACAAGTTAATTTGTATATGCAGTTATACACTTTACAAAAAGTTAAATATTTAGGGTTATTATTATTAATCTGAGAGGGTAAAGCTAAAGGACAGGTCTTACATCGTTTATCCCGGCAAGAACGAAAATACATGAGTTTTGGTGAGTAATGATGGCTTGACATCGAAGAGTGTCTACAAAACATGAAAGAGAAATAATTGGTTGCTTGATGTCGATCCCCTATATCCCAATTTATATAGGTTACCGGGCACTAATGTATTGATTAACAATTACACTATTTTGCCAGGCGCTAACAAAAAATAATAAAACTAATCATAGTAGAGATTTTCATAGAGTTAATAAATGTACAAAGTATAAAGGTTAGATCCAATATTTAATTATAAATAAATGAGAATATATAATTTCTTGAATATATATAAAACTAAATATAAATATTAATATATATTAATATAAATATAAACTTGATTATTATAATATATATACACTCAAATTACTTAGAGGCAAAGAGCACTAAAAGATAAAGAGAGAGAGCTGCACTGATAAGTGCATTTTTACCCAAAACTAACATGAAATTCAAATTATCACTAAGATATGCCTAAAGGGGGACAACAAGTAAGGAAAGAGAGGGTATGAGATACTACAGTATTTGAACAGTACTAAAATAAAATAATCAAATTTAATTACAGGAAATAAAAGACAGTATATGAACATTAAAGTAACTAAAATTAAGATGTATAAACTTATATATAAATACATATACACACATAAATAAGAATACATATCCATTTATATATATATATAAACATATATAAAAAAAAAAAAAAAAAAAAAAAATAATAAAATAAAATAAAATAAATAGGGGGGGGGGGGGGGGAGAAAAAGAGCAAGTTAAATTACAAATAGGCAAATTGCTAAGAGGTAATAAGAACACAGGATAGACAAGTATTTCATTCAGAAAATTATGAATAAACTCAACATGTAATGTCAAACATTAAAAATATGAAATATAATAAACAGATAATATAACAAAGTTATCTGCAGCAAAACTATGTATGATGGTTGGTGAAAGAGATAAGCGCATACTGGCGTATACCGTCGATGTCGATGTATATATTTAATATTTTGTTCGTATTCAAAATTTTTACACTTTTCTACCAAAATTGTTTTATAATACAGCTTAAAGGACATAGTGGTGGGATAGCCCAATGGGTAAGAAACGGGGATTGTCGTTGGAGTACCAGAGTTCGATTTCTGGCTCTTTCCAAACCATCCCCGTGTTACGCGGAGTACGGACATGTTAAAGCTCTGGGTTCGAAAGTCTTTTCAAGATATTGGTGGTAGGGGAAGGAGGTTACGGTCCGTATGGATGTCGCCTCCACTGGATTCCAGCCTAAATTGGGTGGCTCTGTCCCGGCCGTCCAAATAGATACTTTGCACTTTCGGGTAGATTGAACGGTCTGGGTCGAAAGAAAGAAAGCTTAAAGGGATATCCCTTTAGCGGGACAGCCCAGTGGTTAAGACACATGGATTGCACTTGGAAGACACAAATTCGATTCCCCGCTCAAACTATCCCCATGTTTATATGGAGTACTGGTACGTTAAATCCGTTGTTCTGAAAGTCATTCCGAGAGGTTGATAGCAGGGGATAGGAGGGTTTGGCCCCTGTGAATATCGCCTTCACTGGATTTCAGTTTAAATTGAGTGGCACTGTTCCGGCCGTATAAACAGTTACCTTACACTTTCGGGAAGGTCAGACGATCTGGGCCGAAAGAAAGTTTAAAGGGTATATATACAAATTACATATTGGGTTCTGTATTAAGTTTGGCTGTGCAAGTATTGTTGCACTTTTGTTACACAATTTTGTTTCATCCTTATCACATTTCTTTCATGATTTACTCTATACCCGGCATCTTAAGACGTTTTACTTCAAAACCCTAATTAAGAAATGTTATATGACTTAAAAGCAACAAAATTTTATTGTTACGGGTAAAAATATATTCATTTAGTCAACCCATCCATTAAAATTATTTAGCTGAAATGATTATTTCGAAATGCACGTACATGTAAAATTTGTTATTTGTTCCAGATTTGACAACTTCAAACTTTCTACTTGTTACAAGTTCTACCGAACCCCCTCCGTCTCGTTGTGTACTTTATTTACTCTGAAACCACGAATGAATCAGCCCCACTGCTCATCTGACTGTTGAATGGGGCATCGCGTGTTTTTCAATCTGGTGCTTTCACCAATATTACTCCAGCATCACGAAAAGATGAACACAATTCTACACAGCACGACAGCTAATGGTTCCATCGAACAAACAGCATCTTTTGTGCAGATGCTTCACGCAAAGCCTGCGCTGCTTTATGCACTGGATGGCTTTGAAGGCTGAATGAGGTACCCCATTGTGCTGCTTGTCGATAGTCCCACAAGTGAATAAGCTGTAAAAAAACTATTTGCTTGTAAAGAAGAGCAGCATGTATTACTTAATCAGAAAAGTGGATTTGTATTCGTGGGCTATATCATGCAAGAGGTCTCTCAAAACAACACAATGCATGTTACTTATCATATTTTGTGTTTTGGGAGTATAAACAAGTGATGGCTGTATTCTTCCTTTGAAGTTAAATTGGCTCGTAGAAATGTATTTTAGCGAAAAATGTATAAAATATATATTAACGAAAGTGATATATATCTTAATAGAGAAATATTACCAATATTGTAAATAGAAAAGAAAAGGTTTGAAAAGATATTGAAATGATGATAGCGTAAGAAAGGATTAAATGATACAGAGATATAATTTTCTATTCAATAGAAATTGGAACACGTAAATAGTTGTATTCAGAATTTGTCAATTTAATAGACAGGTTTGTCATGTATCCTGTTATATATTCTCAATGAATAATTTTTCTAGAAGTCAATTGTTGACGAACTGTACTCTTTCAAAAGTTCATGTGCGATTTCTCTGGTATTTCCCCTCTCGATAAAGGCATAACCAAAAAAAAAATTAAAATAATTTTATACATTTTATTTGTTAATTTTCTAAATTTTCCCATTCTCAATTCAGTTTTATACTTCATAAAAAGTAACCATCTATGAAGTTCTAACAGTAAAACACTTTTCTTTAATTATATTTTTGGTTAGAATAGGGTTTGAATCAGGTTTCTATAAACACGCCAATTTCACAAAATTTACATTCGAAAATTAAAAAATTTTCGAATGGAAACTATCTTATTATTTTATTTTGATACAAACTATCAGAAAAATAACTTAGTTTTAGTCAATAAATCCAATGTTCATGAAATCTCACAATGAAATTTGTAATGTAGAGTACTGTCAGGGATGAAGACAAAACATCTCGGTGCTATCACTAGACTGGGTTGACTAAGTACCAGCTAAAGTCGATCTTTTTAAATGTTCACATTATCACCGTTACGGAAAAAAATACTAGGGCCGGTAAAGTTTAAAATCACTGAACGGTCCCAATCTTCCCCTGTGGAAGGACTAGGCATGTATTACTTGCATGGAAAAGGCAACCAACATTCAGGGAGTTTGAGCGTTAATTGCTTTTAGTTTTATTAAATATTTTATTTTTATATATGGCTGAACTAGCGTCGAAATCTTCATCAAAACCTAAACATTTGAGCTTTATTTATTGATAAATTAGTATACAACACAGCAAGAGTTAAATTTCGAAGAATGATGCACTGTATTACAACCAAAGACACAAAATAAATTGTATAAAATCATCATTCATATACCATAATTGAAATCAATTGTACATAATGAGCTGTATTTAATACTTTTTGCAGAAAATTCATTCCATATGTTTATTTTATATAAATCCACCTTAAACCAAACGTGTGTTCATATTTATAGTTCATCATTATAGTATTACTTTTAGCTATGAAACATACAAACCAATTTTTACTTTAACCTCATACAATGTTATTCTTTCCTTTGATGTCGATTTGTTCCATTTGAAAGTTTTTTGAAAGTATACAACATATATTTGATCGAAATAAGAGACAAAATAAAGTTATCTTTATGTTCAATTGTGCAGTTATTGCTTTCATCTTTTTCTTGTGGTATCGAAAGAGATCATTCTATACTTGACTAAATAAGGGTTTTTAACGGACAACATACTTTGAAGTAATAAAGACTAGAAATGATAACCCAATGAAAATTTTCTTAAAGGCGACCTCAGAGTTTATTAATTAAAATGAAATAATTTGCTGATTTCTTGAAATTCCATATTGATTTTCAAAATATTCACACACCCAATATGATCGTTAGATCACCGAAGTCAAGCAGCATCGGGCGCGGTTAGTACTTGGGTGGGTGACCACCTGGGAACGCCGCGTGCTGTTGGCACATCTCGGGCGCGGTAGCCCGGTGGTTTGCGCGCATGATTTGCACGCTGCCACAACTGCCGCCGTGTTCATGCGGAGTAAGGTCACGTTAAACATGTAGGTCTGTAAGTCCTTCCGAGAGGTTGGTGGTAGGGGAAGGAGGGTACGGTCCCTGTGGATGCCTCCTCCACTGGGTTCCGGTCTAAATTGGGTGGCACTCCCCGGCCGTCCAAACAGTTACCTTACACCTTTCTGGTAGGTCGGACGGTCTGGGTCTCAACAACAACACCCAATATGATGTAAAGAATAACTTTGATTTTCTAAAAAGTATTTAAGAGCTATTCAAAAGGTGGATATATTGAAAATATTTAAATAACAGATCACATTTCTATATGGTTTATAGTCATGGTCTTGGAAAGGTTATATATTCCAGTACAAATTATAGGCTGGATATATTGAAATATACATAGGCCGGAAATATAAATTGAAATATATAGGCGGGATGGCTGGATACACTAAAATTATTCGACTAAGAGATTACACTTCTATGTTACTTATAGCCATGATCTTGGAAAAGTTATATATTCTAGTGCAAATTATAGGCTGGATATATTGAAATATATATAGGCCGAAAATATCTATTGAAATATATAGGCCGGAGGGCTGGACATATTGAAAATATTGAACTAAAAGATCGCACTTCTACATTGTTTATAGCCATTGTCTTGGAAAGGTCATGTATTCTAGTGCAAATTATAGGCTGAATATACTGAAATGTATATAGGTCAAAAATATATACTGAAATATATAGGCTGGAGGGCTGGATATATTGAAAATATTCAACTAAGAGATCACATTTCGATATTGTTTATTGCCATAATTTTGGAAAGGTTATATATCCCAGTGCAAATTATAGGCCGGATATATATATTGAAATATATAGGCCAGAGGGTTAGATATATTGAAAATATTCAACTAAGAGATTGCATTTCTATATTGTTTATAGCCATTGTCTTGGAAAATGTTATGTATTCAAGTGCAAATTATAGGCTGAATATACTGAAATATATATAGGGCAAAAATATATATTGAAATATATAGGTCGGAGGGCTGGATATATTGAAAATATTCAACTAAGAGATCGCACTTTTATATTGTTCATAGCCATTGTCTTGGAAAGGTTATGTATTCCAGTGCAAATTATAGGCTGAATATACTGAAATATATATATAGGCCAAAAATATATAATGAAATATATAGGTTGAGGGCTGGATATATTGAAAATATTGAACTAAGAGATCACATTTCGATATTGTTTATAGCCATGATCTTGGAAAGATTATATATACCACTGCAAATTATAGGCTGGATATATTGAAATATATATGGGCCAGAAATATATATTGAAATATATGGGCCGGAGGGTTGTATATATTGAAGATATTCAACTAAGAGATCGCACTTCTATATTGTTCATAGCCATTGTCTTGGAAAGGTTATGTATTCCAGGGCAAATTATAGGCTGAATATACTGAAATATATATTGGCCAAAAATATGTATTGAAATATATAGGCTGGAGGGCTGGATATATTGAAAATATTCAACTAAGAGATCACACTTCCCGGCCGTCCAAACGGTTACCTTACACCTTTCTGGTAGGTCGAACGGTCTGGGTCTCAACAACAACAACTAAGAGATCACATTTTGATATTGTTTATTGGCATGATTTTGAAAAGGTTATATATTCTAGTGCAAATTATAGGCCGGATATATATATTGAAATATATAGCCCGGAGGGTTGGATATATTGAAAAATATAGGCCGGAGGGTTGGATGTATTGAAAATATTCAACTAAGAGATTACATTTCTATATTGTTTATAGCCATTGTCTTGGAAATGTTATGTATTCCAGTGCAAATTATAGGCTGAATATACTGAAATATATATGGGCCAAAAATATATATTGAAATATATATAGGCCAAAAATATATATTGAAATATATAGGTTGAGGGCTGGATATATTGAAAATATTCAACTAAGAGATCACGTTTCTATATTGTTTAGAGCCATGATCTTAAAAGTTTATTTCAGTGCAAATTATAATCTGAATATACTGAAATATATATAGGTCAAAAATATATATTGAAATATATAGGCCGGAGGGCTGTAAATATTGAAAATATTCAGATCACATTTCTATATTGTTTATAGCCATGGTCTGGGAAGGGTTATATATTTCAATGCAAATTATAACAAACATTTCACTGAAAATACAGATTTCTCTCTACTTTCTGGAATTTGCGAAGCATTCCAATTAGTTAAAGATGCGCGCCACTAATCAACAAAATTATACACACGTTCTTGGCTTACGCTGACTATGAACAAACGCCAAATTCGTGCGAATGATTAAAATAGCGGAGAAATAAATACGCACGTTTGTCCCCAATTTGAATGCCCCAAAGATGACACGTCGTTCCCCTGTTCATTACTGGAGATGATATGCCACGGAGGGCTGAGTCCAAACCCTTAATTAAACCGACAATTTGAGACAGACAGCCGCGAGCAGTCATTCAGAGGCTAAATGAATAATGAGATTTTTGTCCTCTGCTGCCCAGTAAAAGAGAGGACGATTCGGTAGGCTTAATTTGCCATAAAAAGTTTAGAATTCGCAAAGAACTTTTGTCACGGTGAATAGCAAGTACTGCAGCTATGTTCCGCTTTCGATTATTTTCATTTTGCCATGAAAATATTTGTAGAAATGAGCAACAGTGAAAAGTGCTTATTTGGTTGTAAAAAGGAAGATATGACGCTTTTAAAAATTTGACTTGATTGCTATCATTAATCATTCGCTGTACAGATGCAATACGAATATGAATGTGAGCAGTTGTGTTAGATAATAAAAAGATTCAGCAGACGATTTCAATAAATAAACGGCATCCAATGAGAAAATGTAAAATAATTTTAATCTAAAGAAAATAACAATTGATGACATGAATGAAAAATATCTCTCTATATTAAAAAATCTGATGTGGGCAGCACATGACTTTCCCTGCAGACTTATATTCACGTTCTATTTATTTAAATTAAATTTAATTAATTTTTAATTCAATTTTCGTTCTCATTTGAAAACTGGACTTATTTTCAAAAATGGTGTAGGAAAAATACGAAAAACTAAAATATCTCGAGAACGGGTAGTCCTAGTGTAATGGGGTTGGTCTTATTCTTTTCTTCGCTAAAAATTACGTATTAAACAAGCATTTAATGGCTATATTTGAGCATACGTAGTTCTTAAGTTTAGATTTTGATGATTTTTGCGGGCCATTTTGCAAAAACAGGCAGGTTATTTTCTTTCGAATTATACCAAAATCTAATCAGCACCAGGGTGGCTTACAAGCGACTTATCTACCAAATTTTGTGAAATTCGGTCCATTAGTTTTTCAGTTAGAGTGGATACAAGCTTTTGCGGGCCATTTCGCAAAAAAGGCGGGTTCTTTTAACCCGAGTCATACCCAAAACTGATCAGCACCAGACTCGCTCACAAGTGACTTACCTACCAAATTTTGTGAAATTCGGTCCATTAGTTTTTTAGTTAGAGTGGATACAAAATCTGCACAGACAGACAGACACACACACAGACGTCACGCTAAAAATGGTTTTTTCGTATTCTAGAGGTCTCGAAACGTGTAGATCCGTCGAAAACTCGAGTTGCGATTTTCGGCATGATTCCAATACTTTCCCTATACATTACCATGTATTGCAGGGAAAGTAAAAAAATCTGATGTGAGCAGCACATGACTTTCCCTGCAGACTTATATCCACGTTCTCTTTATTTTAATTAAATTTATTTCACTTTTAATTCAATTTTCGTTCTCATTCGGTAACCGGGCTTATTTTCAAAGGTGGCGTAGGGAAAGTACGAAAAACTAATATATCTCGAGAACGGCTAGGTCTAGAGTAATGGGGTTGGTCTTATTCTTTTCTTCGTTAAAAATTACGCATTAAACAAGCATTTAATGGATATATTTGAGCATATGTAGCTTTTTAGTTTAGATTTTGGCAATTTTTGCCGGCCATTCTACAAAAAAAGGCAGGTTATTTTTTTCTGAATCGTACCAAAATCTAATCAGCACCAAGGTGACCTATACGTGACTCATCTACCGAATTTTGCGAAATTCGGTCCATTAGTTTTTTAGCTACAGTGGATACAAGCTTTTGCGGGTCATTTCGCAAAAAAAGGCGGGTTCTTTTATTCCGAATCGTACCCAAAACTAATCAGCACCAGCCCCGCCCACAAGTGACTTACCTACAAAATTTTGTGAAATTCGGTCCATTAGTTTTTTAGTTAGAGTGGATACAAAATCTGCACAGACAGACAGACAGACAGACAGACAGACAGACACACAGACAGACAGATAGACACACAGACAGACAGACAGACACACAGACAGACAGACAGACACACAGACACACACACAGACGTCACGCTAAAAATGGTTTTTTCGTATTCTAGAGGTCTCGAAACGTGTAGATCCGTCGAAAACTCGAGTTGCGATTTTCGACATGATTCCAATACTTTCCCTATACATTACCATGTATTGCAGGGAAAGTAAAAGTAGCTGACGTCGCCGCTGCTGCGTTTGAAAAATTTCTCTTTTCTCGAGATTCTTTGCTTCGTACCGCAAAAACTATTGCATATAAAAATATGAAATTTGGTACACATGCAGGAAAAGCTTTGGGGAATACGCTGAAATAAACCATTTTTTGATATTTATTGTCTCTCTATATTAAAAAAAAGTATCTGCCACCGCTGTTTGACAAATTTCGCGTTTCACAAGTTTCTATGAGACGTACCGCAAAATCTATAACATATAAAATTATGAAAGTTGGTACATTTGTAGAAAAATATTAGGGGAATACACTGATATAAACTGTTTTTCGATTTAAAATTTAGTTTAGGAAATATTTAATGTCAAAATCAAAGGAAGAGTTTTTGAGCTGTGAGTTCGCGTCCTGGACAGACTAACAATAGAAGGATATTCAATTTTTGTTGACATATACCTACATATTTGAATTTTTGAAGGACGGAGCCCTTTTCTTAAATTTCAGTTTAGTTAATGAGTTATTCAACTTTTTATGTACTTCTGAAGTGAAAAATTACGGGCGAAGATTTAATTGGTCGAGACGATTGCTAGCTTCTTTCTGATTGGTTTCTGGCAGAAACGTTACAAAATGGACGAGGACTAAGTTATTGAAGCATTAAAAACTTTAAAAGTATAAATCTTTAATTCTAAACATGACTACAACGTTGGTAGTGTACTTTAGAAAATGTGAAATGTTGATAATTATATGACTTATCGTTTATTTATGTCATTGCTATATTGCACAACAATTATATGTTTTATTGTTGTAAATATTTCTATACTGAAAGCATAACACGTATTATGAAACTGTATTAAGAACAGGCAGCAAAATCTACAGTTATGAAATTTTGCCGTTTCTTCCTAATATAGTTAGCTATCATTCTTAATAGAATGCGGCAAGAATTGATTCGTGATGCAGGTTCAGCGAGCGCAAGGAAGTAGAAGACGAAGCCTTCCAACTCACGAAGCGATATTCTTAGTTGGCGAGCGTAGCGATTTGGGGGCTGAGCTTGGTGACATTATTCGCGAAGTATAGGGAATTGACGAGCGTCAACTAATAATGAGACGAAGCCTCTACCCGGACATCACATCTGCGGCGAGTTGCGATTAATGAGTGGCAGTTAATGGAGGACGAAGTCCTGGGATTCTGCGATCGTCAGCGATTTGAAGGCGAAGCCTCCCGACTCGTGAATCGAGATACGGGGTTAATGAGCGGTAGCTAATGGAGGGCGGATTCTCGGGATTCTGCGAGCATAAGCGAGTATGGAACACGTAGGCGGTCGTGTGAGACGTCCGAATGAGCGGCATCCAATGGAGGGCGGAGCCTCGGGATCCTGCGAACGTCAGTGAGCGTCAGCGATTTGAAGGCGAAGCCTCCTGACTCGTGAATCGAGATACGGGGTTAATTAGCGGTAGCTAATGGAGGGCGAAGCCTCGAGATTCTGCGAGCGTAAGCGAGTATGGAACACGTAGATGATCGTGTGAGCCGTCCGAATGAGTGGCATCCAATGGAGGGCGGAGCCTCGGTATCCCGTGAGCGTCAATGAGCATCAGCGATTTCCCGACTCGTGAATCTAGATACGGGATAGTGAGTGGTATCCAATGGAGGGCGGATCCCCGGGATTCACCAATATCATTATGCGTTGTGCTGTCCAGGTTCTATTCTTTGGCCGATTCTAGGAAATGGTCGGTCAGCCATAGTTTGATGCTAATGAAAAGAGCAACACATAAATTTAACAAGTAGTGGAAAGCATAACAAATTAATTAAATGATAAATATTTATTCAAATCGAAATTAACTAAATTATAAGCAAATACATATATGCACATCTATGTTCATCAGTAGTTACTCTTGTCCAATAATAAGTTATCTCGACTCAGCTCAAATCAATACTAAAAGTGTACTTACAGATTACTTGTACTCAACAATACAGTTACGGTTATCCGGGGAGAGGAGTGGCAGGAACACACAACTCCAACAGCCATTTTTGCTCACACGAAGGGCCTTGGATGGCCAAAGTTAAAGACCGGCATTTCCATACAAAAATCCCGGACACAAAAATCGCGGAGCTGAATTCTACACCACAAGGCATGTATCATAATCTCATGCTGCATTATCATTTCTCGAATACTGGGCTCATTGCACAAATTCACCTTTCGTTGATGAACCGAAACTTAAAAGATACCAACACGAAGGATAATAATTTTCATATTGAGGCAAGCTATACATAGCATAACACGTGCTATACATAAGCTATACACGTGCTATACACGTGCTATACATAGCATACACGTGCTATACATAGCATAACACAAGCTATACATAGCATATACATAGCATAACACCTTTGCCTCTTGTTGAACACTTCAATTCAACTTACCAAAATTTTTAATATACTCATTTTAAATATCAATCTTCGAGAACTTAATAATTCATCAAATAAAATACCGTGCCCTCCGGGTTTCCTCACACTGCCGGGATTAAGGGTCAAAAGCCACGAGCGTCATCCGAACAGCTCATGCGTCATCCATCACTCAAGCCCTCATTGTCTAACCGACACCTGCATTAGTGGCGTATCGTAATTACAACCGCAGTCACGTCACTTCCAGACAAATGCTGGCTTCAGCCGTCCTCATGAAAAACCAAGACTACGAACGAAATCTTACTTTCTCATGTTAGCATACTAAAATAGAAAATGATTTTGCAAAATGGCTCAGAAATGCAGGAAATTGAGATGGTGCTCCAAAAGTCGATACGATACTCCCCTCCTCTTCGGCACAAAAATTTTCGAACATAGAACATTTTTCTCTCACAGACCTTAATAGGAACCTTTAAGCGTAACGCTGTCTGTGTCAGAAACCATGGATACTGACATCAGCAATTTTGATGAAAATTTGAAGAAGGGTAGTGTGTATGCATCCACACCACCACACCACACCTGCAAGATCCAAATGTATGGCCAGTACACTCAAAACTTATAGGACAAAGATCCAAATGAAAGTCTAAAGTTGACAAAAATGTCTCAACTGCAGAAAGGATCCTTTACAAAGAAAACATAAACATACATAAAACACAATAACACATTACAAAGGGTACGATGAAGACAGTTTTACAAACATTGAAGACATCACTATACACCACGATAATGCCAGGGCACCCTTTGCCTGACAGTAAAATCTTCAATTTCAAGAAATCAAATGAAATCATAGTAATTAATATAATAGCTTGCAATGAAGTTTACACTTATACACATATAATGTCATCATAAAAAAATAATCCTTATTCAGTAATATTCACTTTCAAAACAATAAGTGAATCAAGAAATGATGACAGTTTAAATGAAAATTATCATATATATAATAATAATGCAATTAAAAAGATTTATGATATGAAAATAAAATATGATATCATTATGAAATTTCAAAACTATATTGTCTTCACTGATTCAATCAAAATTGTAATACTTCCAAATATTTAATATATTTAATCTGAAATTAAATTCCTATTTCGTGACATCTAAATTATGTGTCATTCAATTGAGTGAGAGAGAGAGAGAGCTGAGAGAGGGAGCCTCCTGAAAGTCAGCTGTGTAGAAATAAAAATAAAGTAAGTGTAAACAGTAGTTCAATAAAATAAAAATGTTGCAAATAAATTCTAAGTTAAAATCATCTCTCTCAGGCTCAAGGGCACAGTTCGGGATTTGTCAAATGAAGTTAAATTAAGTTTTCTTTAACTTGAAATTAAATATTCATGAACTAAATTCAGATTATCATTAAATATGTCACATTTCAACAAACTAATAAAATATTTCAACTTTCAAAATTCCTAATTAAAAATCATTCAATTAAATTTTTCAAATGAATTTCATATGTGACAACACATTTTCTAAGTTTCTGTAATTAAACATCAAATTTCATTTCAATTAAAAAAATAAATTATTTCAATAAATTAGTTTCATGAACCAATCGTTTGCAAATGCAAACGATTGGTTCATGATGGCAAACGATTGGTTCAAATTGTAAAGTAAAATTTCAAAATTATTTTGTCAAATTTTAGACACATCATCCAACCACAAAATGACAAAGCAATTTCTCTCAAAATGTTCAAAGTTCAGTAATTAACTGAGAAATTGCTCAAAAAGGAATTTGTATTAATTAAATAAACATATTATTTAAATTTAAATATATTATAACACCAACATAGAAACAGACTTCTCACAGAATTAACAGAATTAAATTTTTCAATAATTAAACTGAATTATAGTTAAATATGCAAGATTTCTAAAACCGATTTAAAAAGATATTTTATCATAAATTTTAAAGATTTATAAAGTCACAATAATTGATAATTAAACATAAGCAATGCAATATAATAAATAAATAAATGTGACTGTATAATTATTATTTGCATATAAATAAAAATTTTATGAATATCTGTGAGACTCATTTTAAAGTTCCAATATTTATCACTGATTCAATAAGATCTTAAATTGGTGTTTTAGTACCTTTATTTGCAGAGTAAAAATTTTGCTTTTGATGTGGCGAACAATTCTTTTGTAAACAAATCTACTTCTATTATTGAAATTAGCTTTAAATAATGGAGAAGGTCGTTTATTTCTAGCAGCAGGAATATTTAGTTGATTTCCGAACGAAATCTTACTTTCTCATGTTAGCATACTAAAATAGAAAATGATTTTGCAAAATAGCTCAGAAATGCAGGAAATTGAGATGGTGTTCCAAAAGTCGATACGATACTCCCCTCCTCTTCGGCGCAAAAATTTTCGAACATAGAACATTTTTCTCTCACAGACCTTAATAGGAACCTTTAAGCGTAACGCTGTCTGTGTCAGGAACCATGAATACTGACATCAGCAATTTTGATGAAAATTTGAAGAAGGGTAGTGTGTATGCATCCACACCACCACACCACACCTGCAAAATCCAAATGTATGGCCAGTACACTCATAACTTATAGGACAAAGATCCAAATGAAAGTCTAAAGTTGACAAAAATGTCTCAACTGCAGAAAGGATCCTTTACAAAGAAAACATAAACATACATAAAACACAAAAACACATTACAAAGGGTACGATGAAGACAGTTTTACAAACATTGAAGACATCACTATACACCACGATAATGCCAGGGCACCCTTTGCCTGACAGTAAAATCTTCAATTTCAAGAAATCAAATGAAATCATAGTAATTAATATAATAGCTTGCAATGAAGTTTACACTTATACACATATAATGTCATCATAAAAAAATAATCCTTATTCAGTAATATTCACTTTCAAAACAAGAAGTGAATCAAGAAATGATGACAGTTTAAATGAAAATTATCATATATATAATAATAATGCAATTACAAAGATTTATGATATGAAAATAAAATATGATATCATTATGAAATTTCAAAACTATATTGTCTTCATTGACTCAATCAAAATTGTAATACTTCAAAATATTTAATATATTTAATCTGAAATTAAATTCCTATTTCGTAACATCTAAATTATGTGTCATTCAATTGAGTGAGAGAGAGAGAGAGCTGAGAGAGGGAGCCTCCTGAAAGTCAGTTGTGTAGAAATGAAAATAAAGTAAGTGTAAACAGTAGCTCAATAAAATAAAAATGTTGCAAATAAATTCTAAGTTAAAATCATCTCTCTCAGGCTCAAGGGCACAGTTCGGGATTTGTCAAATGAAGTTAAATTAAGCTTTCTTTAACTTGAAATTAAATATTCATGAACTAAATTCAGATTATCATTAAATATGTCACATTTCAACAAACTAATAAAATACTTCAACTTTCAAAATTCCTAATTAAAAATCATTCAATTAAATTTTTCAAATAAATTTCATATGTGACAACACATTTTCAAAGTTTCTGTAATTAAACATCAAATTTCATTTCAATTAAAAAAATAAATTATTTCAATAAATTAGTTTCATGAACCAATCGTTTGCAAATGCAAACGATTGGTTCATGATGGCAAACGATTGGTTCAAATTGTAAAGTAAAATTTCAAAATTATTTTGTCAAATTTTAGACATATCATCTAACCACAAAATGACAAAGCAATTTCTCTCAAAATGTTCTAAGTTCAGTAATTAACTGAGAAATTGCTCAAAAAGAAATTTGCATTAATTAAATAAACATATTATTTAAATTTAAATATATTATAACACCAACATAGAATCAGGCTTCTCACAGAATTAACAGAATTAAATTTTTCAATAATTAAACTGAATTATAATTAAATATGCAAGATTTCTAAAACCGATTTACAAAGATATTTTATCATAAATTTTAAAGATTTATAAAGTCACAATAATTGATAATTAAACATAAGCAATTCAATATAAGAAATAAATAAATGTGACTGTATAATTATTATTTGCATATAAATAAAAATTTTATGAATATCTGTGAGACTCATTTTAAAGTTCCAATATTTATCACTGATTCAATAAGATCTTAAATTGGTGTTTTAGTACCTTTATTTGCAGAGTAAAAATTTTGCTTTTGATGTGGCGAACAATTCTTTTGTAAACAAATCTACTTCTTCTATTATTGAAATTAGCATTAAATAATGGAGAAGGTCGTTTATTTCTAGCAGCAGGAACATTTAGTTGATTTCCAGAAACATGTGAGTTAACTGGTGATGGAAGGTTAAATCTAACTCTTTTCACAGTCCTATTGGCATTATTGTTATTATTACTTGATGAGTTAGAAAAACATGAAGGTTTTGGTACTGAAGAATTACTCAATGAAGGATTAACTGATGTAGGATTATTTGATGAAGGGTTCTATTGCAGATCTTCTATTTACTGATTTCTGTTGAGCATAAATTTGAAGTTCCTTTCTTCTAGGAGGTAATGTAAGGCGATTTACATGGACCAATTGTTCATTCATAGGGTTCATTACGTGTTGAATGCAGAAATGAACTGGATATGTTTTCTTTATTATTTTAAATGGTCCTCTATTAAAGGAGCTCAACTTCTTTAATTGTCTCTGGGGTATATAAGAAGTGTATAAATATACTAAGTCTCCTGTTTAATTTCAGGCTGTTTTGCCATTTTGTGTTGCTGCTGAATTTGAGAATCTTCAGCTTTCTCAAGATTGATTTTGACCATGTCACACATTTTCTTCAGATGGTATTGCAGGTCTTCTCCATAATCATAGATTGAATCATATGTAGGAGTCTTAAAACCAGTAATTAAAGTATTTGAGACTGTTAAATCTCTTCCATAAACTAAACAAGCAGGCGATTCACCTGCGGAAACATGGATTGCATTAGGGTGCGCGAGAAGCGCAAAATGGATTAATCTGCCCCAGTTATCTTGTCCGTCGTAAACAATATTCTTCAACGAGCGCACAAGCGTGGCGTTGAGACGTTCTACACAGCCGTCTGACTGTGGATGGAGTGACGTAGTCGTATGCTTAACAATGCCTAACTTCTTATAAAAACATTCTGCTATCTTAGACATGAAATTAGTTCCACGATCTGTCACTATATGTTAAGGTATTCTGTGCTGGGCAATGAATTTCTCCAAGTACTCAAGTATGTCTTCAGTTTTTATAGAAGCAAGTGGATAAGCTTCAGGCCAACGTGTGAAATAATAAGTAATCACCAGAATAGATCTCTTTCTAGAATTAGAGATATGTAAAGGTCCAGCACAGTCAAGCGCAAAGCGCTGAAATGGATAATTAGATTTTGTAAACCTCTTAATTGGTGCTTTGTTATTCTTATATCCTTTATTTATAACACAAACTTCACAAGAAGAAACATAATTATTTGTTTGTGTATACATTCCCTGCCAATAAAATCTTCGACTAATTGAAGATAAAGTCCTTCTAAAACCCCAATGTGTGAATGTTGAACAATCATCATGTAACGAAAGCACATCTCAAACTATTTCCCGAGGTACAACAACTCTTTCTTGATATTTGTGTCTAAGTAGCATTGGCTGAAGTTTGTTCCAGTCCATCACTTTGGACACTCCTGTTACTTTGATTTAAGGAATGTTTATTGGAATTGTTACCAATAAAATTAATTTCATCACCATTATTGTTACTTGAATTATCAGAATTATTGCCTTTGTTAACATTAGATGAATTGGATTTTTCTCCAGTATTGATAACTTTATATCTGGATGCAGATCGTTTAGAAACAGAGTTAGAACTTTCAGCAACATTTCTCGACAAATAATCAGCAACTAAATTCATTCTACCAGGTTTGTGAATAATTTTATAATCATGTTGAAATAAAGAAACAATCCATCTGGCTAACCTAGAAGTAGGGTCTTTAAATTTAAAAATAAAAGATAAGGAATGTTGATCACAATAAACTGTGAAATGTCTATCTATAAGATAATGCTTAAACTTATGCCTATAAGATAATGTTCGTGGACCAAACCACAGCAAGAGCTTCAGACTCCACAACACTGTATTTACACTCAGCATCATTAAATTTGCAACTAGCATAAGAAATTGGATGGAATTGACCTTTGTCATCCTCCTGTGATAGATATGCTCCCAGAGAATGGTTGGAAGCATCAGTATATAGCACGAATGGTTTACTGAAATCAGGAAGTGCCAAAATAGGTTTACACAAAAGTTTACCTTTGAGCACTTCAAAAGATCTTTGTGCATCATTAGACCATTCAAATTTCTTCTTTTTGTCTTTATCCTTAGTCTTCAAAATATTGGTCAATGGTAGCGTGATTTGAGCATAATTAGGTATGAATTTTCTGTAAAAACCAGTCAATCCAAGAAATTGGCGCACATTCTTCACTGAATTTGGAATCTTAATTTTTTCCCAACTTCTGCATTCTGTGGGTCAGGTTGCACTTTTCTCTCAGAGACCAGGAATCCTAAGTATTTAATTGTTTTTCTGAAAAAATGGCATTTAGAGGGTTTGAACTTTAAACCATGTTTGCTTAAGCGAATAAAAATATCCGAGTTTCCTTAAATGATCTTTAAATAACCGAGAAGATAAAATGATATCATCAATATATATTCCAGAAATTCCAGATAAGATTAGAGACAACAACCTTTGAAATGATGCAGGGGTATTTTTCAGCCCAAAGGGGGTTCTGCACCACTAAAAGTGTCCATCAGGCGTGGAAAATGCAGTCTTTTCATGTCATCAGGATGTAAGCATAACTGGTAAAAACCTGAAGTCAGATCAAGCGTAGAAAGTACGTTGCACCAGATAAGTTGTCAATAAGCGCACTTATGTTTGGATTCAGGAATACTTCACTAGTTGTCACAGAATTAATTTTGCAATAGTCAGTCACTAAACGGTAAGTACCATCTGGTTTCTTTACGAAAAGTATATGGAGAAACACTTGGTTGAATAATTTTGGCGTCTATAAGTTCTGACACTTGTTTGCTTAACTCCTTCCTCAAATGGTGTGACACACTGTATGGTTTCTGTCTTATTAGGATATCAGTCTCTAAATTAATTCGATGGAGTATTGTGTCACATCTAGTAATTTTACTGACTGATTACATGGGTCTAAATGATTACAATTATATAGCGTGTTACCTTTCACATTAAGGGGCTTGAAAAAATCTTTCGATTGTTATCATATTTGGCAATGTATCCCCACTCCCGGAGGCGGATAACTTGACTCGAGGGAGCTAATGACGTCACGAACAAAAAATTGTACTATTTTTCACAACAATGATTGAAAGTATAAAATCTCGTGGTCATTGAGCCATAAATATACATTTTTATGTATGACTGTGTAAAATTTTTCCCTATGTTGCCATGTTAAAAAATATAAAATGTAAAATAAAATTCGAAGTTTTCGCTTGAATTAAAAAAAATTCTAACCAATTCTGGATTTTTTGATAACAAAGCTGGATATAAAGTTTCGTGAACATCGATTAATATTTGGAGCCGCTAATGTGTACTAAAGAAATCGACAACAAACAGACGGATACCACTCTAAACATAGTTAAAATGTGTTCAGTAGGTCTTAAAACATACACTGGCTTCCAAAAGTTAAGCACGAACTGTAAAATCCACAAACATGGAAAAGCAAAGCTTTGATTAACTTAAAATTGTACATGAAGGTAGCAAATGTGTTTATGCATTAAAGAAAACAATAATTATGTACAAAGATGATAAAAATATTTACTTTTCGTAAGTTATATGATGACGTCATATTTAAGTCATTAACAAAATGATGCTTAAAGGCTAACAAAACTTACATTAATATGGTATGTGACCAGTCCGGAACTTCACACAAACTTTCCAACGATTTTCCATGCTTTCAATGATCGGATCAACCATCGCAGATGCGAGCAATGGCCATTCCTCCAATAGGGCAGTTTCCAACTCTTTGAGACTGGCTGGAGGAGGTAAATGTGCAGAGACAGCATGCCTGAGGGCATCCCAAAGGTTTTCAATGGGATTAAAGTCGGGGTAATACGCCGGTCACTCCATACGAGAAATGTTCTCACTTTCCAGGTATTCGTCAACGATGTTAGCTCGATGGGGACTGACATTATCGTCCATAAGGAGTAAATCAGGACCAACTGCTGCAGCGTAGAGTCTCGCAATGGGGATCTGGGATTTCATCTCGATACCGCTGAGCCGTCACAGAACCGCCTTTAAAGATGTGCAGCTCTATGCGATATCCTATTGAAATTTCAGACCACACCATGGGTGCCACCTCTGAATGCGTGATGTTCGATGACGTTCGATGATGTTCTTGGCCTGATTGCGCGTGCCTCATTTTCTCTGGACCCTTACACGCTTCTCATAGGATTCTAGGGCAAATCTGGATTCGTCCTTGAACAGGACGTTACACCAATCTGAGACAGTCCAATTGACATGTTGAAGACACCACTTTAATGTTGCCCCTTTGGCTTGGGCTGTTAGTGGAACACAGAAACGTGGTACTCGAGCGTATAGTCCCTTCACGTGGAGCCTTCGGCGCACAGTACTGGCAGATATTGTCTTACCAAGTGACGTTGCAACCATAGATGTAACAGTTGTGGAGATCGCTCATTGATTCCGCTTGGCTACTATAGCAATATACCGATTATCAGAGGGTGTGGTAACCCTTGGACGACCGGGCACAAGTCTCTGGACAACTGTTATTACAAAACTTATACTGACTTATTTGGAATTGTTTCCATAATCGAGAAATTACCGAATGATCAACGCTTAAGAAAATAGCGACATCTTTGATTGACTGTCCTGCTTCAACGCGTCCGGCAGCACGCCAGCGCTCACTGTCTGTCATTCGTTTTCTTTCAGCCATAGAAATACGAATATCATTAAAAATGATCCTACAAAAGTTATAAACACTTAGTATCAGCATTTAAATGCACCTCCTCAAACCCTTCAGAATGCTGGCGTCTTCACCGACTGCTTAATTAGCATATATCCGGACGGTCAATCGTGATTGACTGTAACATACGATATCTGCATACTGCCATCTACATCCGCAGCGATTTTCTGCCACTCAAATTCAAATACGCTTTCGAAAAATGCAAATTTGCTCTGCGTGCTTAACTTTTGGATGGCAGTGTATATATTGCCATTATAATCTCGTGATTGAAAATTTGATAGTAATAGTTTATCAATACTATATGAGAAAGTAATGATGCATGAATATGCAACTCTCAAGCTCTTCTGCATTTGCATGGCTTTCATATAGTAAACGAGTTAATATGTAAAAGGTGCGTGTTTCAGTTCAGGATATTAAATGTAATACATTTTCACTGAACTCTAATCTTCAGACAGCGTTACAGCGTTGCGTTATTCATGGTGTTATATGGAAATATGCTGCTTTTCAACTCGAAACAATTAATGAATAGGTAATTAGAGTCACCGGAAAAAAAAGAAAATCCATTAACAGCTAAATGAATTATGAGAATTTTGTCCTTCCTTGCCGAGTAAACTAAATTCGTGATGCACCCTACGTGAAAGGACAGCATGAGATGACCAGAATATTTTTGAGCGACTTTAATTGGAAGCCATCTTAAACTATATTAAACAAAAGTAATATAGAAACCTCGTATAAATACAGCAAAAAAAATAAAATATGAAAGTTAATCTGTTTAGAAGGCAGTAATAAGCCTTCTTCATAACGATAGGCAGGAAGCGCAGCCCCATTTTTCAGCATTGTTGGCATCTGCGGTAGAATAGCACAAGTGGTTGAAGGTAGGAGACATATTGTCATAGCCTCAGGGAGAAGTGAAAGAGAAAAAACCAAGGAGACAGGATACTAAGAATGAACGGTAAAAACCACGAAGGAAGGAATGAATAGTAGAAAATAAAGAACGAACGGTAAAAAACACGACATAAAGAAAGAAAAGTAGAAAATAAAGAATAAACTGTGAAAACCACGAAAGAAAGAATGGTAAAAACCATGAGAGAAAGAAAGGATAGTAGAAAATAAAAGAATGAACTGTGAAAGAGTTGAAGGAAAGAAAGAGCAGTTGAAAATAAAGAATAAACGGCAAAATCCATGAAGGAAAGAAAGAACAGTAGAAAGTAAAGAATAAACGATATAAACTATGAACTACATGAATAAGAGTAGAAAATAAAGAAGGACCGATAAAAACCACGAAGGATAGAATGAACAGTAGAAAATTAAGAATGAACGGGGAAAAATCCCATGATGGTAAGGGAATGGGTAAAAACCACTGATTAGTGAGTAAACCTACAAAAACGGTAATAGAAGAACATGAAACATTTCAATCAGATGTAAAAATAAATGCAATTCTATGCAGATGCAGAACTTGCTTGAATAAGTGACTTTGCGCTTCTTGCTTGTCCTGAAGAAGAAAGCTATTTATTTCCTTTGAAACCGGTTAATTCTTAAATTTTATTGTATTCTGCATTTATAAGAAACTTTTATATTGATTTAGTTTTTTTGAGCAATTTTTGAGCGTTTCTTTAGTAATCTGTATTACTGAAGCCTTTGATTTCATAGCTTCCTATACATTAGAAATAAGTAAATTTTGTGAAAAGTTTGCCGATTTGTATTTTTGTTGCAATAAGTGGTTTTTGTACTGAAATATCTGAAAGCGGGACCTTTTCACATTGAATATGATGGTAGACGACAAGATAAGCCAAGAGGCAATTATTAGATAAACTAATAAACGCTTCTGATGGCTGGACTCGAACCAATGCCTCTGGAAACCCTGCAACTTGCACCACTGAGGACATGATTAATTCTCTCTAGATGTAAATCCAATAGCAGTTTTCCAATAACAAACACAATGGTGGACAGCTGCCGTTTCGTACACACATAAATGTTAACATAAAATTATAGATTAAAATTCGTATATTTTGTTTGAAAACTAAAACTAGATTATTTCGCGCGTTCTCAATGGATAGTAGTCACTAAATGTGACACCTACACACTTAATAAAAGTTCGAAATATCAAAAACCATTTCAAATTAATGCATAAAAATGGCGCATAGTTTTGAGTGCAAAATGGTGTCAGTTTTTTTAAATCTATTTGTATCGAACATTTAAAATTTTCGATTTTTTAGTTGATTCGGAAGTTGAGACAAATTGAATGATACTAAAACAGAGATTTTGGCTCGATCATTTTGAAAAGTGGTTTTGAATATTTTAATTATTGTATTGTATCGTCACCCCTAATTTGAATTTTCGAAATATTTGATTACATTTCTTTCATCTGAAAACTCAGACGGATCAAATGAGATTAAAACGAAGGTTTTTATCTAGAGTAGAGGTGCATAATTAAGCAAAGTGGTTTTGAATCGTTTAATTATGCCTTGTATCTTCCCTCTTAATTCGAATTTTGAAATTTAAAATGTTTTCCCTTGTTTCGAAACTGCGATGAATCGAATGACATCGAAACCTAGATTCTAGCTATCGTGGCTACTCGAAAATTTTGATACACCCCTTCCTTACTCACTCGCTGAATTCAGTGAGTATTATATAAATAATTATTTGTAATTAGTGGTTTCACATCCAGCAACCGATGAAGTACGACAAGTATTTATTAGTAATGCATTTAGTGCATTACTATTACCGATTACTACTAATTAAGTAATTTTCTGCAACGCTGTAAATGGTATTTGTTTTCTATTTCGCTTTGGCGAGTTCGTGTTTCCAATTTCTTTAATTCTCTACAAGGGGCGCTGCAAACACTTTCGTTTAATCAAGTATAGTTAATTTACTTAGGCCTTACATATACATTTCGAGACTTTTTATTCTAAAGTTGTTGGAGTTGCTTACGGATTTTCTTGAGAACTATGTATATTCTTAAAAATTAAAGAAAATACTGAAAAGAATAAATTGCAAGCCAAAGCTCAAAATTCCATTTTTTTCACTATATTACTTATTGTGATACAAATGGATGTAAAACTATGGAATATGAGTGCATGAGAAACTCCAATGGAGACTCATACTCCAAAATTTTTTTAAATAAATACAAAGTCTCGCTTTAATTGATTTTTATCTCTGAATCAACCGACACCGGAGCAATAACCACCACCACCCTTATTGGTTGCAAAGCACTTCCTGAAAATGAAACAGGAGTTCTAGCACCAGGTTGAACCCATCGTCTTCCGGAACATAATCGTCCACGTCCCCGATCGTCCCACCTGCTAACAGGGCCCCTTAATCCAAGCGGGCCCTACACGCCGAGAATTTAACACTCAAAGCCCCTGTAAATGTGGCAATGCGCCTCCACTATTGACTGCCGTATAAATCATTTCGGCCACGGGGGATCAGCCGGATCCAGACGCATGAGAGGCCCAAGTTTTGAATTATGCTGGAGGATTTCGCGGAGCGAAAGCGTTTTTTAGGGACCGTCCCTTGTATTCATCATCCACAAACGTGGAGGACCGGATATGTAAAAACTGCTGTGTTTGGACCATGAAGCTGGAATGGAACATCTGTAAAATGTTCTGTTCAAGGATATGTGTTTTCGCAACGACTTGCAGCGTTGAGATTTTGAGCTGCTTAAATTTATTATTTTATCAAACTATTGTGCATCTCGAAAGTTTTCGAATTCGAGATTTTGACGGAAAAATGGATTTCTAAACGCCCTCACACGTATAAACAATTTTTTTTTGTACTGACTGCTGAGAGAAAGAATCTGGAAAATAAATACTTTGTTAGTAGAGAGCATCAAATAGGTTAAATAATACATCAACCGGTTTCAAAGAGAAAATAAGCCTTCTTCTTCAGGATAAATCAGACAGAGTATCAGTACCAACAAGAGCATAAGTATAGTCTGTGATGCTTTGTCTGATTTATTCTGAAGTTGAAGGCTTTTTTCCCCTTTTGAAACCGGTTGATATATTAATTAATTTTTTATACTATTTACTAATTATTTATTTTTCAGATTTCTAACTTATATAAAACATTTTTGGAGACATATTAATATAAATTTAAAATTCGAATAGTATCCTTTCCTATGGTAAATAATTCCCGTAACAATGGTGGTAGATCTATGCCTGAAACTGATAATTTAAAATGGTGTTGAAGTATGCATATATTAATACCCATCCGCCAAATTAATTCTATTCATTGGCGTGATTGACCTATTGCCAATTTGAATAAAAATGTAATGTTCGAGGTTATTCAAAAGCTACTTACAAAAATTCATGAAATTCTGTTAAGCCGTTCTCTCGTGATGATAACACACACACACATATATGTATATATGTATTTATATATATATATATATATATATATATATATATATATATATATATATATATATATATATATATATATATATATATATATATATATATATATATATATATATACATCAAATTTTTTAATTTTTTTTTACAAATTTTAATACAGATTTTTAACATATCCTAAAACCATTTATTTCATTTTAAAAAGATTTTAGCGGGAAAAAAAAAAAATCTTATTTATTTTAAACCTTAATCAAAATCCATAAAACATATACACGAAGTTACAATGAAGTAAAGCGCCACGCTGCTTCGCAACAAGGAACAATATAATGTGGTGGAGTGTGGCCATGGCGTAAAGCATGCTGAACCGGGGTGAGGGGGTCACAACCCCCCCCTCTGCCAATTTTTGGTACTTTTCTTTTTCTTATTTCTTGTATCATATTTGATTTTCAGTATTGGAAATTTCCTTTTGGATATATATATATATATATATATATATATATATATATATATATTTGTAATGTAAAATGTATATCGAAAAACAAAAAAAAATGTATATTTTATATAGCTTTAGTTTACAAGTTATCCTTTTATAAATTTACGTACTTAAAATTTAGTGCATATTTCGAGTTTTTGACCAGGAGTTATCATGGTATTAATAAACAAATCGATGGTGGCTCCAGTCTGATGGAGCCGTAATGATTTTGTGTGAATAACATTTTGTACAATAAAACTTCAGTAAAATTTAAGTTTATTTTATTTTGTCATTTGTATCGTGTACAGGTTTTTATAGTCTTATACAAACCACTCCTTAGCTGTTTATAGCTAACTATCTTTTTTAGTTTTCATCCCCCTATTTCATCTGGATAATAGACTTCACATCAAAATATCACATTATTGGCTGTATAAAAATTAAACATATGCAATATATCTGACGAGATTTTAAGTTCGAGTTAATTTCATAATGCATGCCCAGTGGCACATAAATACGTACTTGAATACGTATATTTCCATCTATTCTGTCCAAACTTCATCCATCATTAAACATTTTTATAATTCCTAAGTCCATTTAAATTCCTTATTCTTTTAAACAAAATAAAATATCTCATGCTTGTGTACCAATATTTTTCACCGATGGGGTAAGTAAACACATTGAACTGCAACACTCGTGACATATTAAATATTACAGCTCCCCTCCCCCTCGTTGGAAAACCGGGTGAAAATATTAAAATATCAAAATTATAACCACTGCACTTCGAAAACTAAGATTTCAATTCAAAATCCCATTATATACACTTGCAGGGCTTTCAAGGAGCTAAAAGTTTTTGTCCATTGTTCATAGTTAGTACTTTCTCGTAGTTTTTCGGATATACGTATAAGAATTATAAACTTGAGAAACGGAAAATTTTCAATCTTTTTCAATGTGACAAGACGATTACTCTAAAATGTAAGAGCTTTTTCAAAAATAAATATAGATTTATAAACTAGATTTCCTAATACATATGCATTTTTAAGTTTATTCGGGGAAAGAAATTTAAAATATTAAAATATTGAAATAATCTTTATATATTTATAATCTATAACATATTTCAGACAAAACAAGAAACATTATTTATATTTTTATCTTTTAAGTTCGGAGATATAAATATCCAAAGTGTTTATTTCTTTTGTAACTCTCCGATCTCCGCCATAGATACGCCAAGAATAGATATTACTCATATCAAAACGAGCATAGAAATAGCATTATACACATATAATGCTATTAATTGTGTGTATAATTGTGTGTATAATGCTATTTCTATGGAATGTACACATATAATACATACATTCCACAGAAATAGCATTTTACACACAATACTCTTCCGCAAATTCATTATATATATATATATATATAGATATATATATATATACATATTCCAAAAATAGTATATATATAGTATATATATTTTGTTTTTGGAAACAACGAAAAGTTATTTGGCTTCTAATATTAAATAGAGAATTATATTGAATCCTAAGTTTTTAATCAGAGTTTTGTTATTTACCTTCTAAATACAAAATAAATGTCAGGTAAAACTTAAATATAGCTTATATGGGAAAAAAATATTTTTTCTTTAAATTTGGTAAAGGTATCGAGAGGACAGAAATCTGGAAATCTCATACAATAAATCTCAGCAGAGGACGATTCAAGCAAGGTTAGCTGCTCATCATAGTCTAACTATGCAGAAATAGTATCGGGCTTCTATCGCAGATAATAGCATCTATGGGCTAGTTTTGCGTTTATGTGCTCTTCGAGGTGGAACCTGCAATGTTAGCAAGGAAGCTTGATCATGTGCCATCATTTTGAAAACTTCCAAGAAAACCGACAAATGTTGTCTTATCACGATTTTAACCTTTTGTAGACACTTTCTGTACAATCAGTTTTGTAAGCCCATTATTTGAATGGTATTTAATTATAATTTAAGAATAATAAATTTTAGATTTTGAGGTAAATATATAATCAAATAATTTTAAACGGTATAGAGTTGATAGGAGACTTAAAGCTGGAACCAGATAGGGCTATACTGCAAGAATGCCATTCGTAGAAAACCTGTGAAGTCTGAAATAGATGGAACAAGATAATTATAAATAAAATATCAATCACAATTCTTTCCTGGATTTCAAGGCTGGCATAAAACAATAAACATAGAGAATGAAATAAACGTTAAAAGTGAAATAAACGTTAAAGACAGATAAATTTCAACCTTTTAATATAACCACATTCCAATATGTTATCCACAAGCAATATGCTTTAAAAGCATACCTCTGGAAAAAGATCGGATACCTGTTGACAATTCAATAAATACTATTTACGGAAACCACGAAACCGCTTACGCAAATTTTTCTTATCACACAGATGCTGTAATGTATCCATTCCATGGTAACAGAGAAGTATAATAAAAATATAAGCCTATGTTAAGCAATATAATTCGCGTTTTAAATCCTTTTAGTAATGAAAAACTAAATTTCTTACTGTATAAAATCGATAGTTCGAGTTTTAATTAAGATTCTCTTAAAATTCGAAATTCTACTCATAATTTTATATTCCACCAGCACTTTACGTCGTTTTCAGTGGTCATTAAATGTGACATCAACACACTTAATAAAAGTTGTTGGTAACCAATTTTAATTGTTGCCAGCGAAGAGATATCAAATTGAGTATTTATTAATTTGAGAGTAAAAGTGGTGTAAGTTTTTTTGAAAAATTCCTTTGTATTGTCATCTCTAATTTTAATTTTCGGCATTTTTGATTTTTTTTATTGATCTGGAAGTTGCCGAATCTCTAAAATACTATCGCGGAACTCCAAGAGTTCCGCGAAAAATACATTAAAGAAACATTATTCTAAGGGAAACTGCTTCGTATTTACGTTGCATGCTACGAAAACCATTAACCCATGGAATACTCAGTTTGTCAATATCGTCTGACTTTAGAATCGATATTGTTATCGGTTACTTGTTACCAGTGGCGTAGCGGACAGGAGGGGGGGGGGGGGTTCGACCTTCCACTGAATGAAAAATTTATTTTGTTCTCTATTAGTCCACATTGGGAAACAAAATCCAGCCCTGTAAATCCCATTTAGACGTCCCTACCCCTTTCTTGATGTCTTGGCTACGCCTATGCTTAATTCAACATGAGTCAAGGATTCCTCCGACTTTCAGTAACAAAGAGCAAGCATGTTTTGAATCACTATCTTAAATTGTATTTACTTATTTTGGGTTAAACAGTAAAAGTTTTCGTAAGTCAGCTGAAAGTATCATATAAACCGAAGAAAAGCAAAAGTAAAAATAAACACCAATCTGATCAAATTAAGCAATATTATTAATTATCTAAGTATAGCTAAAAATTACATTAATAGAATAATTATTTCAGTTTTGTGTATTAAAATACATTAGCTTTCAGACAAGCATTTTAATACATGAGTTATAAAGTTCACAAATGTGTACATACATATAGTCCCCTAAAATGTTTGAAGGCGTGTAGTCTTGTATTTAAGACCAGATTTAGTTTTAGTGATACGTGTTGAATGGCTTTTATCCGAGAAGTAAAATATATTTTTTAGTTTATGTGTGTGTGGGATAGAAGAGGAAACACGATAAATGTGGAAGAAGATTGTGAGGGGAAAATCCATTTCGTTATTTGTGACCACATAGAGGGATGAAAAAAGAGTCAATGGCGAATAAAATTGGAAGGGATAAAGTTTGAGCTTGGAAACGTATTTTTAAATAATATTTTAAAATTTTCTGCAATTTGAAATGACATTATTTTGAATGAAAGTCTGACAGAAAAAAGATTCCAAAATCCTAAATCATATCTTAGGAATATCTGTTAAGAAATAATTAAGAAATAATTTTAGAAATAACTTGAAAATGAATGAACGTTTTAGAACTAACCATCATATGATTAGATGCGTAAAGTGTATATAAAATGACTGAATACGTACAAACTATGTATCTAACATGTTCAACATTAGTTCTATGCATTATTACTAAACGACCCTCCAACAAAATATAATTGCTAAATGACTCCCTGACAAAGCGAAATTATTTTACGACTCCTTCTTGCCCTTCTAATAAAACGCAAGTTTTATAGGACCCCCCCCATTCCCCCAATAAAGTATATTTATTCCAGGAACAGTGAAACTCACTATATTTTAAATCAAGAATATTAAAATTATAATTCCCACAAAGCGACAAGGATTATAAATAAGGAATTAAATCACATTTTCAGAGATATTTCTTCCTTTGTTCAGACACAGATTGTTCGACCTATCTGCAAGGTAAAGTTTGGACGGCCGGGACAGTGCCACACAATGTAGACAGGAACCCAGTGGGGGCGTATTCACAGGGACAAACTTTCCTTCCCCTACCAGGAACCTCTCGAAAGGACTTTTGAACCCACAGATTTAACTTACCAGTGCTCAGAGTTGACATTGAGATAGTTTGGGCAGAGCAGGGAATCAAACTCGGGTCATCCGAGTGCTATTCCCGTGCCTTAACCATTGGGCTATCCCGTCCTTTCAGAGATATTCCGCGATAACTCGCTAGAAAGACCGAACATCTCCGGTCGGGTTTCAGAGATATTGAACTATCACCAATTCGGCAAAGTTTGTTAAAGTTACGAAATTGGTGATATTGCGCCTTGTCTTGTTGTTCTGATGAAGGATTAGTTTTTGTTACCGATACCGGTTGACATCCTTCTTTTTGTGTTATATGCCGTTTTATACGATATTTTCTAAACATTTTTATCTTTTGATTAGCAGTTTGAGAGTATTTCGAAATCCCATTCTATTTAATACTGCCCAGAGTTTTCAATTCATTTATTTTCCTCCTGCTATTAATAAATGTACTTGTCCACTATAACAGCGTAATTCCATTTGATGTTACGCTCTCGTGAAAAAGTAAAAATCCTTCCGCTGAACATGAAAATGCTTCAGTGCCTACTCAATTTATATGATGGATATACTTTGTGGCTTCTGGACACTGTAGTACATATCTTTGTTTCTTTATTTAACAGTGAACGCGTTTTATTAATTTCCCATTCTGGGATAATTAAGTTCAAAATAAAATAACCTGAACTGGATTCTGCCGAGTGAGGGAGAAGGGGTGGAGGTAATTTGAATAATAATTTAATATTACCTATTTGAATAATAAATAAATTAGTTATCTGAGTAATAATAAACATATTTATTGGGAGGAGGGGCATTTTATATTCTAGCTAGCTTTTTTTGTGCATGTTGTAAGAAATCAGATTTATTTTCATATCAAAAACTCACTCGGGCCTCTTGTATTGTATTTAATTGTGCTATCGACACCACTTTAGATTGTTAGGAATTGTTTTAAATTATCCTGCACAGTTTTACGACGTTACTGAAATTCAACTAATATGTTAAAAGTAATTATAACATGTAATGTGTAGAAATATATTTGTTTTATAATTATTTGAATGTCATATTAGCCGTATAATACATCTTATTCTTTATGATTTTTCGTCATATGGCAGATCAATCAAAACTGCATATAGTGCTGAACAATATATCTGAACCAACATTATATTTGAAAAACGTGGCCTTTTGCAGTGTACCTGATACGATTCAAAAACTATTCGGAGAAGATTTGGTGGAAACTATTTAGACTTTAAGTCTAAATAGTTTACTTCCTATGAAAGTAAATATGGGGAATTTTCACAAATCTATTTAAAATAGAAGAACCACTGAAGTTTGCTACCATTTAATTTTAAATAAGTTATTTGATGCTGTTCCCTTTCAATCGAATAAAATATACTTAATAATAATGAAAATTGGAATATCTCTGCGAATGTTTCATCAAAATGTATCGAATAAACTTTTCTCGCCTTAATTAAGCGAGGCAAAATTTTATTAATTGGCATTTTTTTTATCGGAGAGCCGTATACAAAATTAATTTTTGCATTTTTATAAAATTATCAGTTGCAGGAGGGGGGAAGTGCAGCTATTCTCCCCTCTTTGCTGATTAGGAAACTTGGTTACATAAAGAGGGCTACTCATGATTATATAAATATGAATACCGTTAATGTTCTCTTTAATGGATTGGTTGGGTCAAGACTTTAATATGTCTCCATTGTAGGGAGGCCTTTTCAAGCAAGTCATGTAAGCAATATTGAAATCATTCAAAATAAATTTTTGAGGTATTTATAAGAAAACTGGTACTTACTGTTATACCTTATCTGCAGCTTTTTCGAAACAATGTTAATGTTAAAAACTTACAGAGCAGAAGGGATATCATTCTATTTTTTTTTCTTCAAAAATGTGTTCAGTAACAAAATGCACTGTATCTCTCTTAAATGAAATCTGGCTTCATGTTCCCTCCTCAGTACTTAACTAAGAGTTTATTTGCTGTAAGGAAATTTAGTGCCCTGTTGTGCGATTAATAACTTTTGTAAACTTAACAACGACTTTCCTGATAATATTGATGTTTTTTATTCTTCCCCAAGTTCTTTTAAAAATAATTTATTGTAAATATTTTGTATTTTAATGTATGTTACAATATTTTTATCTGTATTTTTTTGTATGGAATTTTAATTTGCAGGTTGTTGCGAGACTTTGTCCTGTGGCTTGAATTTTATAAAATAAATAAACATATAAATAGTAAAAAAATATTTTTCATATTTTACTTTTCTACGATCGACCGTTGATTTTATATTTCTCTCAAACACTCTTTGTGAAACATTCTGTATATCGCAGAATACTGCAGAATGCACAAAAGATACTAAATCAAAAATTCGAAAATTCTGTTTGTCCATTCCCGAAAACTGTAGCAGATACAAAAAGAAACAAATCATTCAGACGGATGCAAATTTTTTATCCCAGAACCAAAGCATACTCAAAAAACGACAGAGGAAGAAAGAAAATTTTCGCCTCCATAAATTCGACCAATAAGAAACGCCTAAACCAGCGGCGAGAGAATAAAAAAAAAAGGAGCTCTCCACTCCGATGTGATGTTTTATTCAAGACGTGTTGACCGCAAACGAAGTTAGAACAAATGAAGCGACGCATCCTGCGGATTTTCATTCGATTCAGGCCCCAAATTAGATCAATTTTCGGTAACTACATGATAGGGTTAGAAAAAGACGGGGAAAAACGAGATTCTCCCTTTTTATGGCACCTTTCGCTTTTTTGCCTTTATTATTATTCAATCTAATAAGCAGTAATTTTTGTCGTGATTCGCCTTTCTCTATTGTTTATTTTATTCCCTCTCACCAGAGGAATTGTTCGGATTTTTTTTCCCTTTTTTTGGGGGGGGGGGGAGGGGGGGGAGAGATATGGATAAAAAAAGTAGCCAGTATTTGCTTAAAGTAGTTTTTTTTTATGACGAATGTTTCATT
This sequence comes from Amaurobius ferox, assembly GCA_951213105.1. Classification (NCBI taxonomy): domain Eukaryota; kingdom Metazoa; phylum Arthropoda; class Arachnida; order Araneae; family Amaurobiidae; genus Amaurobius; species Amaurobius ferox. The sequence goes on along the minus strand of OX578140.1, from coordinate 38,593,130 downwards.
TGCAAAACACAAGTGACGTTTAATATTTTATAGTCATGCAAGAAAATCAAAGCATCAGTCGGAGAAGGCGTATATATAAGAACGTTTCTTATAATTACATACAAATGATGGAAAGCATAGAGGTGGAGTCAAAGTTTGAAAAGTGTCTGATTGATTTGGGGTTGAATAGCATAGGAGTACTGGATCTGCATTTTGATGAAATAGTTTAGAATGAGATGTCGTCGGCATGCAGTAAACTTCTAATAATCCGGCAAGTTTGGGGCTTCAGCGGTGCCGGATTGCCAAATTTATCGGATTATCGGACATCAGACTAAAGTGAGGTAAGAAAAATGACAAGCATTAAACAAAATAATATTCAATAAATGGGATAATTATTTGTCTAAAACATTACACAGACTGGTTTATAACTGTACCGTGTAAGAAAAAAACATTTAAAGTAATTTAAAAATTATAAAGCATACTTTAATGAACAGAAACTTGCATATAAAACCATTTAAACTATTACAGTAAATGGTTTTGTATGCAAGTGTAAATGTAAATCATTGCAGGCAACCGGACCCGAATGCCTAACAAGAGGCGTGCCGGACTATCGAGAGTGTCAAACCATTAGATGCCGGATTGATTGAAGTTTACGATATTTGTGTTAGGAAGGTCAGTTCAATCTGAGTTAAACATGCACTTTATGGTGGAATTATGAATTTATTTATTAACTTATATTATTAACTTATGAATTTATTGACGTATGTTATTAACTTATGAATTTATTTAATATTTTTAACATCTTTTTGAATAGTTTTACGTTAAAATGTTCTTTTATGCAAAAATGCATTTAAATTATATTTGCTGGAAAAGATCTAATTATGGTATATATTTTCAAGGCTTTTTTATCTCAATTGTTTTGAAGAAAACAAAAAAAAATAACAACGGGCTTTATCTGTTTATCAGTTTTTTCAGGATCAATCGATTATTAAATTGCAATGGTAGAACACCAGATAGAATACTTAATATACATATTACATACTAATGAGAAAATATTAATTTTCGCTTTTAATTATTCTCAGAAAAATTCAATTTACCTTTTTATAATTCTTTGAAAAGAAAAAGGATATATAATTCAAGTATGTTTTATTTAAGTGAATTTACGGATACAGTAAAAGACACTTTTCACTTTTTTGATACAAAAGTTTGTGTATCAGTAAACATAGTCACTCTAAAAGATATCGTTTCTCATCTTTTGAGAAACCCGGAGTATTGTGATTGGAACAATATACGTTAGGTACTAAAGAAAATAGACTCAACTTGCATTTCCCATGACAGCAATACTACCGAATGAGACACCCAAACAGATTTTCAACTGTATCAGATATGCTAAATTCAGCCGCCTTTTTGTACGCTTAATCTCACAGAGAGAAAACTGGTATTGCTTGGAAGATAAAAACGAAACAAGAACTGAAAATGGAAAAAAGTATATTGATTCTTAGAGCTGAAAATAGAACGAATGCTATGAATTTTAATATTTGAAATTTTATGGTGTTTTAGGAACATGGCAGCGTTCCAGTCGTCATTTCCGAATCTGTTGCTTATACTATTATATTATACGTGTAGCTGTATATTATACGTGTCGCTGTATATTATACGTGATGTGACAAATCCCAATGTTTAGGAGTCTGTATCTCAGCTCCTATAATAGTTATATACTTTTTTTTATTTAATATTACCACGAAGCTGACAAAAATCTCTATATTAAAAAAAAGTTGCTGCCGTTGCCGCCGCCGCTGTTTGACAAATTTCTCGTTTCTCGAGATTCTTTGCTTCGTACCTCAAAAACTATTGTATATAAAAATATGAAATTTGGTACACTTGTAGAAAAAGCTTTGGGAAATACACTGAAATAAACCGTTTTTACTTTCCTTATATACATAATGTATAAGGAAAGTATTGTGACGGGGTCGAAAATTCAAATTCGAATTTTCGACGGGAGAGCACGTTTCAAGCATCCCTGATCACGAATCAAACATTTTTGAGGTGATGTCTGTGTGTGTGTGTCAGTGAGTCTGTGGAGACGATATCTCACGAACGAATGGAGCGATTCGAATGAAATTTGGTACAAAAATCACAATCCGGGAATACTGGAAGCCTATTGTTTTTAAACGTAATCGAATGTTCAGACCCCCCCCCAAAAAAAAATTTTTTTTTCGAGTGAAATATTGAAAAAATCATCAAAAAATCAAAACCCTTAATAAAGTTTCGCAAATAGACATTTCTTATGTAATTTTTCCTTAGAAAACAATTAACATAAACTTTAGAACGCTAGCATGAATCGTTCTCGAGATACTGCACATTTTTTAAACAAATGTACCAAAAAATTCCATAAATTAAAAAAAATATTAAATGTTAAGAAACATGTTCACTTTTCATATGTAATATCATGCGATAAATTGGGTGACATCATTCTCGTGGATCTAGCTCGTTCCATTCATGAGAAAAGATACTTTTAGTAATACTTTTGTATTTGAACGCCAATAGTCATTTATCTGTTATAAGAATAACTTATTTCTCCGACCATAACGCTTAGCGACGAATTTGGCAGAATGTCGCTAACTTGGCGACTTTTTAAATGTTGCCAAATTACCGAAAAGCTCGCCAAATGGATAAAAATGACGCTAAATCAATGAAAATGACGACTAATCGTCGAAAATTCAATATCTTGGAAAGAATATAAGTATCTACTATAAGAAAAACCTGTTTTTTTACTGTAAAAGTAGTAAATTCATTGCATTATATAAGGAAAGTCATGTGCTACCCACATCAGATTTTTTTTATATATATATTGTAGTTTAAGAAATATTTAATGTCAAAGTCAAAGACAAAATATTTGAGCTGCGAATTCGCGTCCTGGATAGACTAACTATAGCAAGATCATGAATTTTTGTAGACAGGTACCTACATGTGTGAATTTTGTCAAGACGGAGCCCCTTTTTTTAATTTAGATGTAGTTTTTTAGCTATTTGACTTTTTATGCACTTCTGAAGTGAACCTTTTTTTTCGTATCGACACGTCTAGCGATTTATTTCTCTGTCTCGTACTGTAAAAACTATACAAAAATAGGAAATTTGGTACATTTATAGGAAAATAATAGGGTAATACGATGAAATAAACCATTTGTCGATTTAAACTTTAGTTTGGCATGAAATAGCTCGCGAAGCGAGTTCATGATCAAGGAATTCAGTTTTTAGATTTTCTGGGCTAAGAAAAATCCCTGCTTTTCCCTGCTGCGGAAAATAGACAGGGATAGAAAATGGATTGTTGAAAGTAGAATATTTAGGAAAGATAGATATGAAGCGAGCAGGGGCAGAGCCCCCTAGTAAAATAAAAAAAAATTACAATTGGTGCGGTGGCGTCTGAGAAAAAATAACTTTAAAAGTACACATTTTACTATTTTCGGCCCACCCTTTTTTTTCTTTAATATTGACGAACCTACAGCCTTAACTACTGAACCGAGTTTAATGAATGATAGCTCATTTTGTGTATTTTAGTGGGAGGTGCATTTTTATTTTAAAAACACTTAAAGTTAAATTTGATTTAGAATTTTAAAAATTGAAGAAAAAGAAAGAAAAACCAAGATTTTTCTGCCAGTTTTGATGGATCTTTAGTTTTGATGGATCTTTAGTTTTGATGGATCTACAACCTGAATTACTAAACCGATTTTAATCAGTGATGACTCATTTTGTACGTTCTTGTTGGAGGTACGTACGTTTCTTTTAAAACTTAAGAGATGAATTTAATTTAGAATTTCAAAAATGAAAAAACCTTGCTCTTCGGTAATGCAAAATTAGCAATGCCTGCTATATATCATTGTTGCGTAATTATATTAATCAATATTTTTACAGAAGTATTGAAAGCATTGTAAAAACAATTTCCGCCAAGTACAAAAAACAAAAAACTGCTTTCAAAAGAGTTATGATACCTCAAAATGGTTTGCACCAAATTTTAACAGAACCAAAGATGTACTTCAGGTCTGGATACCCTGATGTTCACACGTAGACTTTTTAGTCGTAGCCTATTTTAACTAATTGACTACGATTATTAAAAATGATACGTGTTATTTGAGGGAGGATTAAAATCTTTCATCAGGGCACCCTAGACCTGAAGGTACAGCTCCGGTTCTGTGGTGTATACCATTTTGAGATTTCATAACTTTTTTGTAAGGAGGTTGTTGTTCTTTTGTACTTGGGAGTTTTTTTTTTTTTGCCATGAAGTGGTGTTTTTGTGAGAATAAATATCTTACTATTAAGACGTGAAAACCCATGTTTGTTTGTTTATTTGTATGTCTGTATGTCCTCGATTGGCCTAGCACCTCGTGGTTTTTTCTAAAATTTAACATTCGATCCAAAGAGTTGCAGGAAACTTCCGAAAATTCATTAGATTTTTTAACCATGTTCGATAAATCTACAAAAAAGGAGAGGGGATCGACCCCATATTAAAAACGTAATTTCTTCCTCAATGTTTGATCTGTGATCTCGAATTTGTTTTAAAACGAGCGTCAAAGGTGTTTCAAAGAGAGCTGGGGAGCCAGAATTTTGAATAAGTTAATAGTTTTTCTCGCAGATTTTTAAAAGTAGACAAATTCCAAAAATCTCGGGAAAAGGACGACAGAGACACCTATATTAAAAATCTATTTCATACCTCAGTTTTAGGGATGCTATTTCCATTTTTTTATACTGAAGCTAAAAATTTCAGTTTTGTTGTTTAAGTACCGAAAATAAAAATAAAAATCGATACTTTCTTTGTTACAGAGTTTCTAATTCCTGAACGATGAAAAAGACGTCGTAAAAAGAGCTAAATAGATACTTATCTAGAAAAATCTATCTTCTAATATAATTTTCATGAGAAGATCTTCTTGTGAAACTACAGTTGAATATATTTCAAATGTGCCAAAATTTTGGAAAAATAATGAACATAGTTGATGATATTTACTACTGTTTTTATTTTATGTAATTTTTTTGATACCTTTATTTGAAAAAGTGAAATATCTTAGAAACGGTTCAAATCAGCGTTCTAAAATTTATATAATTTATTTTTTAATAAAATATTATGTCTGTAATTATTATTCATTTATCATTACTAAAGGCCCTGATGTCTTAATGATTTTTTCAAAAATTAGTTCGAAAATTGGAGAATCTTCCGAACAACCGAACAATCAATCGCGTTTAAAATTAATTGGATCCCAGTATACATTAATAATAATTGTACAAAATTATTTTCGAAAAGCTTCATTCGTTTGGGGGATATCGTGTCCACAGAATCATGGACACGCGCAGTAACATACATACACACTAACATAAACAAGCTAACATATACACATAGACATCACTTCAAAAACTTTTGAATCGAATTCAAGGATGCTGAAAACGTGCTCTTCCGACGAAAACTAAGATTTGAATTTTGGACCCTCTCCACAATATTTTCCTTATACATCATAATTATACTATGCATATAGATAAAGTCAAAAGGAAGCCAAAAATTACGTTCAGCGCCATTTGAAAATGAACTAAAACATTCCTGTTAGGTATTGGTAACACTATGAGGTCACTTCAGTTACGTACTTCTGTTTCATCTCCGTTACACTTCTTCCGTTCTTTAATCCGTACACCGAGCCTTAAAATGTTTCGCATCAAAAAGAAAATGTTATACAGTCATTCTTTAAAAAAATATATATTTTACTCCTCAGTCTGATGTGATTCTATTTATTATTAATAAATTACTTGCGATAAAATATTCCGTATTGGCTGTTAAATTATATCGACTTGTTCTATTTGTTAATATCGAAAATAACATTAAAGAGAGCCCCACATTCTTCTCCTCATAATGTGAATATACATCGAATAATTTAAGATTATGTTTCGACACAGCGAGGTAAATATACTGAAAGGAGTGAAAAACATTTTTGATTCTAAATTACGAGTAATATTTTCATTAGTTTCGATTAAAAAAGCTTACAGAATTCACAAGACTACTCACAAACAAAAAAAAAAAAAAAAAAAAAAAAAAAAAAAAAAAACAAAAAACAAAAAACAAAAAAAAAAAAACAAAAAAAAAAAATCAACCTGAATAAAAAGCAGAGCGTCTAACTTTTTATCTGCGAGAATGAAAAGCTAATCACAACAAAAAGGGAGGAAACTTTATCACACATAATCAGCACTTCATTTAAATCCCCGAGAGGAGATGGCGACCAATGAAAAGGATGTAATCAAAAATATGGAAACATCCCTAGAGCAAAACTCTGAGAACGAAGCTTTAAGAAATGAGGAATCAATTTATACGAAGCGAAAAATGATTACTGTTTCCAGTCCCAGTTTTAAGGTGAATAAATAGCTTTTAAGAGATTAGATTCTGGGACGGTGTTTTACTTCAAAGCGCAGGAGAGTTTTCTTTTCAGAATGTTGAAATTTGGAGGTGCCGATACGTTATTGACAATGACGATAAATAGATTTTAATTTAAGACGACTGTAAACGACAGTGGGCTAAGTCCCAAGGGGTTTTCGATTACGCAGAACGGGAAATGGGAAAAAAATTAACATTAATGAATGACACGATTCATCGGGCGTGTTGCTTAAAAACTTTCCAATCAACACTTGTTCTGTGATGAAAAGGTTTAGTTTTGGTGTAATTAAATACCCCGGCAAGATATATCATCAGCGGACTTTGAATTTCAATGTAGAGATTTCATTTCTTTTTTGATGGAAATATTTAGGTTCTTCATTTGCCAAAGTGACATTAAAAAGAATGGAATTTCATGACATATAGTTAAGTACTGAGACAACAACGACGTCAACAAGCCGAAACCTATTTAGCAACAAGGAGATATCAGCTATTTAATTATTGGTGACAAAAATTTTACCATACTGTTGTTTTTACGAAAACAAAATTTCTTGAAACATCTATTTCTCAAAATCTGTTATAGATAGAGCTCAGATGATGACCTATTTCGATTTAACATAAAATTTCGGAGGAGAATAGATGGATGTGTCCAGTAAAAATTTACACTTCTGATTCTTTTTCCAATTCCGGTCCAAAAACTTTAATTTTGTTTGATACTCAAGACTGATTGCTCAAGACTGATTAACTGTAGATAGCGCTCAGACAATAGCTGATATCGATTCACCATTAAATTCCAAAGCAGCTAGTGTGGTTCATTAAAAATTTTCACTTATGGTTACTTTTTCACTTCCTGTTCAAAAGAATTCCTTCAAATACCTATTTCTTAGGATTGGTTAAAGTTTTGATGATGGCTTATAAGGCTTCAAAGTAAAATTTCAGAGGTAGAAAACGGTTCGCAGTATTATCTATTTTTGAAATACTTCCCATGACATTCTTCCTGAAATCTTCAGTTAATGCATAGATTACACTAAGTCAATGTTTAATTCTCCGTTTAAAAAACGAGTTCCTCTGACACTGTCATTCACTTGTCATATATGACATTAATATATATATATTAAATATATATAATAAAATTCATATATATATTAAAATTAATATATGAATTTTAATAAGAGGTAATTTGCAGGAACAGAGTGGCTAGAACTCCTCAAGATATGAAAATACTGCTTGCTAACTGCAGCGGTTGGTAGTTGCAGGGAAACTCTACCTTAAGAAATGTTTCCAGATACATTTTAGTAGAGGTTAAGTGTAATTAGCAATTTTAATTGACGCTGACTTTTAGAATTTATAATGGACGCTGACTTTTAACATTTATAATTGATACTAACTTTTAGCACTTATAATGGACACTGACTTTCAGCAAAATTGAGATGTTTCACTTTGCTACGATGTAGTTTATCAAAGTTTTTATAAAAATTTAAACATAAATCTTTTTTTTTTGTTCGTGTTATCTTTACCAATAGTAAGCTTTAAAATGAGAAAACAACCTAAGAAGAAGGTGCAGTTTTGAGCTTGATAGGATCTAGAAAACCCGATATAATGAAATTTATTAAAATCAAATGTCTAAATTGGGCTGAACATATTATAAGAATGAAGGAGAACTGTCTTATAAAAAGGGTCTTTCTGGCTAAGCCCCAGGGAAAGAGAGCGAGAAGAAGATTACGGCAGCGCTGGGTTGATGTTGAGAAGGATTGGCGATGAATTGGAGTGTCAGAGGGATAAATAAAGGCCTGGAATAGTCTTCAGAGGAAGGCCAAGACCAGCCTGTGTTGTCGATCCATGTATGATGATGGCGAGATTTTAAAATGGGGATAAAGTCCAATGTTTTATTTATAACCTTAACTGCTGAAATCCATAACTGCTGTTGCCTTACTATTGCTTTACTTATATGAGAAGGGGGGGGGGATCCCTACCGACACAAGTAATCAATAGCGGAAAATATTTTTTAAAAATATAGTAATAAAATTTTGTAAAATATATTATCAAGATATTGCTTGGTAAACATTTGACCCTTTTTACTTTCCTTATATACATAATGTATAAGGAAAGTATTGTGACGGGGTCGAAAATTCGAATTCGAGTTCTCGACGAGAGAGCACGTTTCAAGCATCCCTGATCACGAATCAAACATTTTTTAAGTGATGTCTGTGTGTGTGTGTGTGTGTGTGAAAGTATGTGTGTGTGTATCAGTGAGTCTGTGGAGACGATAACTGCCGAACGAATGGACCAATTCGAATGAAATTTGGAACAAAAATCACATTCCGTAAACACTGGAAGCTTATTGTTTTTATACGAAATCGAATGTTCAGAATCTCCCTAAAATTTCGAGTAAAATTTTGTAAAAATCGTCAAAAAATCAAAACCGCTAATAAAGTTACGCAAATAGACATTTGTTATGTAATTTTTCATTAGAAAACGTTTGACATAAATTTAGAACGCTAACATGAACCGTTCTCGAGATATTGCACATTTAAAAAAAAATTATCAAAAAGTTATATAAAATAAAAAAATATTTCCTATTGAGAAACATGCTCACTTTTCATATGTAATACCATGCGATAAATTTGGTGACATCATTCTCGTGGATCTAGTTCGTTCCATTCATGAAACAAGAAAGATCAATCATGCTTAAAGCATTGATATTGAAACACTTTCCAACTTCAATGCAATTTTATTTAAACAAGTCTAAAATGCAATAGATTCCTCGGTAATATTTTGAAACTTATCACAATACTGCATTAATTTATTATATTTGAAAACTTAAACCTTCATCGAAAAAAATGAACTTCATTCAAATGACGGCATTGAAATATAAATTGCCTGGTTTAAACATCTCTAAAATGTTATACATTCCTCGGTAATAGTTTTAGAATTATCATAATACTACGATAATTTATTATATTTGAAAACTTCATCGAAAACAGCTGAAATTAATTCAAATGACGTCATAGAAAAAAAATCTGATGTGGGCAACACATGACTTTCCTTATATAATGAAATGAATTTACTACTGTAAAATAAATAGGTTTTTCTTCTAGTAGATACTAATATCCTTTCCAAGACATTGAATTTTCGACAATTAGTCGTCATTTTCATTGTTTTATTGTCATTTTTATCCATTTGGCGAGATTTTCGTTAATTTGACAACATTTCAAAAAGTCGTCAAGTTGGCGACATTCCGCCAATTTCGTCGTCAAAATCTCGCCAAGCGTTATGGACGAAGAAATAAGTTATATATATATATATATATATATATATATATATATATATATATATATATATATATAACTTATTAGATATTGAATTTTCTACATAAATTATATAACTATTATTATATATTTAAATATTATATAACTTATTAGATATTGAAATTTCCACAATTAGTCGTCATTTTCATTGATTTAGCGTCATTTTTATCCATTTGGCGAGATTTTCGTTAATTTGGTAACATTTCAAAAAGTCGCCAAGTTGGCGACATTTTGCCAATTTCGTCGCCAAAATCTCGCCAAGCGTTATGGACGAAGAAATAAGTTAATCTTACAGCAGATAAATTGGCGTTCAAATGCAAAGGTATTACTCAAAGTATCTTTTTTCATGAATGGAACGAGCTAGATCCACGAGAATGATGTCACCCAATTTATCGCATGATATTATATATGAAAAGTGAACATGTTTCTCAATAGGAAAATTTTTTTTTTCTATTTTATATGACTTTTTGATAATTTTTTTGAAAAATGTGCAATATCTCAAGAACGGTTCATGTTAGCGTTCTAAAATTTATGTCAATCGTTTTCTAATGAAAAATTACATAAGAAATGTCTATTTGCGTAACTTGATTATTGGTTTTAATTTTTTGACGATTTTTTCAAAATTTCAATCGAAAATTTAGGGGGGTTTTGAACATTCGATTGCGTATAAAAACAATAGGCTTCTAGTGTTTACGGATTGTGATTTTTGTACCAAATTTGGTTCAAATCGGTCCATTCGTTCGTCAGTTATCGTCTCCACAGACCCACTGACACACACACACACACACACAGACATCACTTCAAAAACGTTTGATTCGTGATCAGGGATGCTTGAAACGTGCTCTCCCGTCGAAAACTCGAATTCGAATTTTCGATCCCGTCACAATACTTTCCTTATACATTATGTATATAAGGAAAGTAATAACACGCCTGGATCTCTCTATAAAAACAGGATTTCATTCATTACTTTCTCCCATTCATTTCATTTATCACAATACTATAATAATTTATTTTATTTAAACATTTTGTTTAAGAGACCATGAAGCTACAAAAAATTAAACTCTATGCTTGAAACTTCATCGAAAAAAATCGTCCTTCTCTTTATGAAATCAATTAATATTTTATTCATATCAGCCATGTAGACTCCATGGACTAAATTATTTTGTGTTAAAAAAATACAGGAATTCTAATACAACTCATTCTATATATTTTGCTGTTTACATTTTACGTAGGTGCAAAATAGGCTTTGTTGTAGAAATAATCAAATTTAGATGAGCATTTAAACTCAAATATATTGTCATTGCGTTGTTTCAGTATGTAGATGCACAGAATTTAAGCAAAAATAAAGTAGTTTTAGGACGGATACAACACTCAATATGAATTAAAAAGAACTTAAAAAAATCACGATTTTGAAACAAGATGGATGCCATATATCATTTTGAAGTGGGTCATGTGATCGTTTCATATCATGGTCACGTGATCGTTTCATATAAGAGGTGTAATTATTATTTTAATTTTTATTTAAAAAACTACTGAATATATTTCGCTGAATTTTTTTTTATATATTTTATGGAACAATTTGAATATTTTCTAAAATTTTCGAAGCAATTTATGAATTTTAAATCCGCTTAAAAAATGTTTGAAAAATTAGGTCCCATAGGGCTCAATGTATTTCATTTTTTCAACCCGGGTTCAATCTAAAACTAATTGGGTAATATTATTCATTTATATTCCCATAGGTTCTACAGACCGTCTGAACAACATACTAAAATTTCATTTTGATTAAGTCATTTTTACGGCAGTTATCGTGCTAACGGACAGACAGACAGACAGACAGATAGACAGACAGACAGGCAGGCAGACAGAAGGAACAAAGTCATAAACACTTTTCAACTTTGTTGTAAAGTGTTAAAAAGACACTTTGAGTAATACTTTTGCATTTGAACGCCAATAGTCATTTATCTGTTGTAAGAATAACTTATTTCTCCGTCCATAACGCTTGGCGAAATTTTGGCGACGAATATGGCGGAATGTCGCCAACTTGGCGACATTTTTGAATGTTGTCAAATTAACAAAAATCTCGCCAAATGGATAAAAATGACGCTTAATCAATGAAAATGACGACTAATTGAAGAATATTCAATATCTTGGAAAGAATATAAGTATTTACTATAAGAATAACATTTTTTTAACTGTAAAAGTAGTAAATTCATCGCATTATATAAGGAAAGTCATGTGTTGCCCACATCAGACTTTTTATAGTTGTCAGAATGGCTTTCAGAAAAGAAAAGACAAGTTCTATAGACCCTCTTATTCTGCTTATTCGATGATCTATATCATTTTAATCATATTTTATAATTTGCGGAAAAATTATTTAACATTTTAATCATATTGCTATGTAAAACAGGTTTACATTTTTTCGTTTATTTACAGATTGGCATGTCGCGCATGTGAAACTAATTCTGATAACACACGATTTTCGTGCAAATGAATAAATTTTGATATTCTCAGAGGAAAAAAATAGAGCTTTCTTATTACTTGATTTCGTTAAAAATCAATAGATTTTAAACTGCTGTAACAAGAGTGAAAACGTAAAATCTTCAATAAAAGCACATACTTCGCTAAAATACATAAAAAATATACCTGTACTAGTATTTTATCGTGTGTTATTACCGAAGATTTTATTTTTAGCTAATAGGTCTATTGTTGTCAGCGATCAAGTAAAAACGCACTGCATATTATAGAAAAAGCTTTATTCTTTAGATAAATAAGATTTTGTCTGTGAGAAGAAGTAAAATTTCTGATATTTCGAGAATGGCACGTGATAACTCTTTCAACGAGATAGCAAAATCATAAAATGTTCTCCATGGATTTTTGATTAAAATTACTTACAAAGAATGCAGTCATTTGATAAAAGTAAGAGCATTTAATTTTTGATTTCCTTTTGTATTTTAGATCGAAAACATGTAATATCGGAAAAACGGTGCATATTTGCGTCCCATAAATATTGTCACTGTCTTTTAAATGAAAAAAATCTGATGTGGGCAACACAAGATTTTCCTTATATAATGCAATGGATTTACTACTTTTACAGTAAAAAAAAATAGATTTTCCTTCTAGTAGATACTTATATTCTTTCCATTCCAAGATATTGAATTTTCGTCAATGAGTCGTCATTTTCATTGAAATAGCGTTATTTTTATCCATTTGGCGAGATTTTCCTTAATGTGGAAATATTTTTAAAAGTCGCCAAGTTGGCAACATTCTACCAAATTTATCGCCAAAATCTCGCCAAGCGTTATGGATGGAGAAATAAGTTATTCTTATAGCATATAAATGATTATTGGCGTTCAAATACAAAATTATTACTCAAAGTATCTTTACTCATGAATGGAACGAGCTAGATCCACGAGAATGATGTCACCCAATTTATCGCATGATATTACATATGAAAAGTGAACATGTTTCTTAACAGTTAATATATTTTATTTAATTAATGGGATTTTTTGATAAATTTATTTAAAAAAATGTGCAATTTCTCAAGAACGGTTCATGCTAGTGCTCTAAAGTTTATGTCAATCGTTTTCCAAGGAAAAATTACATAAGAAATGTCTATTTGAGTAACTTTATTAAATGTTTTGATTTTTTGATGATTTTTTCAAAATTTCACTCGAAAATTTAGAGGGGTTCTGAACATTCGATTGCGCTTAAAAATAATAGGCTTCTAGTATTCATGGATTGTGATTTTTATACCAAATTTCATTCGAATCGCTCCATTCGTTCGTGAGATATCGTCTCCACAGACTCACTGACACACACACACACACACACACACACACACACACACACACACACACACACACACACACACACACACACACACACACACAGGGAGAGAGAGAGACATCACCTCAAAAATGTTGATTCGTGATCAGGGATGCTTGAAACGTGCTCTCCCATCGAAAACTCGAATTCGAATTTTCGATCCCGTCACAATACTTTCCTTATGCATTCATTATATATATAAGGAAAGTGAAAAGGTATGAAATAGCTATTTTCTAATATTTTTTAACACAGTTTCATAATGTTTCTTTTCGAATTTAAAAGAACATTTTTCAAAAACTGAGGACCTTCTTGTAATCCGTTCATTTCGAAAATCAATAGACCTCTGACGTTTATAGAATGTAGTAAATGGTACATATTTGGTTTTCTCGATTTGTTTGAAAGTTACATGCCCACAGACTCACAGGCAGAACGATACGAAAACAAACACAAAAACATCATCGTAAAATGGTTGATTCGTATTCAAGTATGCTCAAAACGTATAGATTTATCCAAATAGGAGATTTCGTTTTTGACTATGTCTACCAGTTATTATTTCGAGAGCATTCATTGAAATATTTTTTCCCGCCAGTCGTTGACTTACTTCAGAAGATCAAATTTCCTGACTAACGCTCCTTAAATAAAGAATGATTCAAATGTAATTTCTGTCACTTAAAAAGATGCCGGCTTCCTTTCAGGAAGCAAATTAAAAGAATTTTATGATGTTTCAAATGTTACTTCCAGTAAATGCAACATGGGAAAAAAATTGAAGCTCCAAGAAATGGATGTGTTTTTCTGAATTTTACCTCGAATTTGCAATAAAAGCGTTCGTCTTCTGACTCTTTCTAAAATTTCATATTTTATTCAAGACTCAGAATGAGCGTCGAGATTGCAAATAACTCATTTGTATTTATCTTTCCCTATCAAAGATATCCAGTTTAAACACATCTAGCGCTTACCCTATACGCACGCAAATGCCGCCAAAAGTGTAGGCGTTTAATAAACATTAATTAATTTGCTATATAATGAACTCAGTGTTTTAAAACTGCTCAGCAAACATCGGGACAGAGTTTGATCTCGAAGAGCGAGGCGACGAACATGACTTAACGTTCTAAATTAAAAAATAGAAGGAACTTAAAACGGAATAAGAAAATGAGCAAATACGACGCCAAGCGATGTTCTTTCACGTTTTGAAATATTCAACAGCGGGAGGTTCTTTAAGAAATTGAATATTCTGTAAAATTTCAATTTTAGACCGCGCTTGCTTTTTGCTAAATTATGCATGGTAAGAGCAGCTCAATAATCAGGAAATTAAATTTTCAAAAGGGAATTAATTATGGAAAAAGCGGCGCCAACAGCGATTCCTCAATTTGGCTTTAGCCCACTTTTCTCTGTAACCGGGAAATGTACATACTTGTAAAGACAAAAATCTCATTAACTACACTTAATTATAAGAAAATAATTAATGGAGCTTTTTATTTGTTTCAGACCTTTTGGGATGAAAATGAATTCCAAAGCTTGTTTTTTTTTATCCAATCAGCTTTAAGTACACCTTTTTTGTTCTAATTAATTAAGTCGGGAAGAGTTTTTGTAATATCTTTAACTATAGTTACTTGAACATTTTTGTGTCGTGTTGACAGAAGAATTTTAAATTGTAGTTATAGATCAGAAAACTAATGGGAAAAAATATTTTCTTTTTGTTTAGAAACATATTTATAAATTACCTTTTTTGTTAATAATTTGTTCTGTTTGCAATTAAAGCGTATTAAATTTTATCGCAAAATAAATAAATAAATAAGATTTCACAAGACTTAAATTACGCACAATAATAAATTAATTACAAATTTTATTTCAAAAACTCTCTTTTTTTGTTTTCTGCGCCAAATTACTTTACTGAATAAGATATTTTCGGAAGTTCACATTTAATTATCTGAGAGTTCTTTTTAATAACTTAAATTAACTATCGATTTTCTTTGCAATCTATCTTTACAAAGACAAGACTCAAAATCCAGTCAAAATGAGTATTACGAATATTTTACAATTAAAATAAATTTAATATATTTTATGTAAAGGTTGCTATAAAAAATGCCATATTTTAAAGAAAGAAAGTGAAAAAAAATGTGGTTTATTTATGTTTGTCTACTGTTTGATGTTTTTCATGTTTAGATTTTTTCAGATGTTTTTAAAGACTCACAAAATATTTATCGTACAGTCATCACTAGAAAAATTTTAATTATGTAAAATATGTTTTAAGAGACTTCAACTCTACAATGCACAACGTTTTTAATACAAAATGATCCACACCAACGCCGCAGCAAGGGTAATGCGAGCGACTGGTTGGGATGATTAGGATCGATGATTGGGACGAGGCGGGGCCGGCGGGATTTCTTCTTCTTATCGGGCCTAGATGCAGGTTTCGTGACGTCACAACTTACATCCATCCACGGCGTTTACACTTTGCTCCAGTTCTTAAGTAAAAATGATTTAATTGAATAAATATAACGAAAACAAATTATATATACAAAGAAGGAATATAAATTAGATTGTAAAGTAAAAAAATACTGAATATTTCCGTAGTTACCAGGTTTTTTTTTTTTTCTTTTCTTCTAAAAGATTCAATGCCAGGTTTTAACCTTTTGAATTTTATTTTTTCATAAAATTCATTTACTTGAGAAATCTGGCTCTTGTTCTTAAATAACCTAATGCACAGAAACACATTATGACCTCTTATATATATATAATAATGCTTTTGGGCAGAGTTAATTAAATTTCTAATTACATAGTTCTCCTAAAACATTTTTGTAATAAGGTCTTTCAAAATTTTTAACTGTCAGATTTACATAACATATATCCTAATATACTTACATACTTAATAGTAATAATATTTAATACTATTAATTAATATAATATTAATACTTATTTAATAGTAATATACATACATACTTAATAATATATATATATATATACTTAATAATAATACATACTTAATAGTAATATACATACATACTTAATAACATATATATACTTAATAATAATATGCATACATAATAATAATGTGCATACATACTTAATAATAATATACATACATAATAATACAGACATTAGATTTATATTTTAACCGTCAATAAGTGATCACGCCCATTATGAACGATTATTCCGGAAGTTACATTTGTAATTGACAGCAGGGTTGTGATATAAAAATATTTATTTTTTGTTATTGTGCACTTTCAGATTAAATTGAAATCCCTGTTTTGGTAAAATGAAATGTAGAGATTAGCGTGACTGACAGGAAAAGACAGTAGTCTCAAATAGCAATAATTTTGAAAAAACTAAAAAATCGCTTTCGGGTTATACGCTTTTTTTACAACAGAAATAATTTAATAAATTTGAATAATTCGGTTAAATATCAAATATAATACTGTATTACAATGACAAACTATTTTACCAAACTTATTTTAATTGCTTAAATCTTACCTGTTTTTTTTTTCAACGAAAATAATTTTAGACGTTACTTATTGACAGACGATTTTCATCTGTGATGTGAAGTTTTAAAAATTCTACTTTTAACACTTTAAGGTTGCTGAGTGTTGTCATCTGCATTTTAATGAAACAATAATAAGCTAAATAATCCACGAAAAGTTTTCGGAGCCAATATGAATTTCAGTTTTTCCAAAAAAAAAAATTATTAAATTCAGAATTTTTTTTGTAATTACAAAAATGCATGTAAAAAAACAAAGATTTGTGTATTTCACATTTTTATATTTAATACACATGTGCATAAAATAAATAAAACCATTGGTTTCCAGTCTCTTTGTAGGTCAGATGATTGAAAGAATAAAGTTACATTATTCATTAATTGATAGTACTGTAGCAATAACATTCTCAATTTTAATCTTGCCTTTTGCTACGACAATATGGCAATTAATTGCCCATAGACCATTTACAAATTGCAGATCAATGATTCCTTTTTGACTCACTAATAAAAAATCAAAACACGTACATGAAATTTTCTGCACATTTACTTTTTTAATTACTTACACCAAAATATTTGAGGGTGTATAATCTATGAATTTGGGGGGAGGGGGGTACCAAAAATTTTAGAGGGGTGCAACAACAATCCGCAAAAATGTCTAACTCTACACTTTGCATATATAAATCGAACAATTGCTTATATTGACAACAACCTTACTAAGAAAAATTTCATTATGCTAATGCATTTTCATTTTCTACTTCATTTTGTATTTCCAAATTTACAGCTTTTGTATTCTGAAATTGTTTCTCTGAATTTACATTCATTGTTCAGCGATTTCCATCAGCTTCTTACGTAGCAAAAATACTCGTTCAATGGACGAATTTGACGTTGGATTTGAAAAAATTACGCTACCTAAATTCTTGACATCCATGAATCTAGTTCTGGATCACTTCTAATCATGTTCTAGATTTTAAAAATACACTTAAAAGAAAACTCCTTTCGGTGATACGTT
Source organism: Amaurobius ferox (assembly GCA_951213105.1). Classification (NCBI taxonomy): domain Eukaryota; kingdom Metazoa; phylum Arthropoda; class Arachnida; order Araneae; family Amaurobiidae; genus Amaurobius; species Amaurobius ferox. Next base: position 38,575,135 of record OX578140.1, on the reverse strand, counting down.
CGTTAGACCTATACTGAATGTGCATCTATTTAAGTATCTTGAAAAAAGTGGACAAATTGATTACATTTTCCCTTAAATATTAGAAATTAACAACACCATGCATTATTATTATTACCTAGATAATAAAAATATTAACGATATAGCTAATCTTATTAGGATACATCTGTATCTTCGTCAATATTTACACGATCATACTTTCAAACACATGCTGTAAGTTGCAAATTGTGGGATGTACTTTATGACGTCACGAGCTACAGCAGCGCCCCAGGCATAGGCCCGATAAGGAGCAGAACTAATCCCGCCGGCCCCGGACTAGGCCGTGGCTATCGATATTTCGGACTAGTCCGCGACCATCGATGGTTGGAACTAGGCCACGGCCATCGATGGTTGGGACTAGGTCGCGGCCATCGATGGTTGCGACTAGGAGCAGATCGATATGGATCTCCATCCATGTAGCATCCAGGAAAAGAAGAGCAGTCAAAATTACTTCGCACCATGCGCCAAAAACATTTATTGTGGCACTAATCCACACTTCTCAACTTTATTGACTAATGTTACTATGTCGGAATCCCCTGCTGTCAAATTTCCCTAGTGTTTTAAATTTTCCTTGTGGCAAGTGCCTCATGAAGTGGAAGCAAAACCATTTTAGTCTAACGTATTGCTTCCACTTTCAGAAATTTTATCAACGATTATGAACGAGTATAGCTTGAGTCGGCCTAAACTGCGTTCAAATAGTAAGAGACATGAGCCATTGGAAAATTGTGGCTAGCTGTTCGCAGATTAAGTTAGAGTAAATGATAGCCTGTGAAAATTTAATCCTAGCTGCTTTATAGAGAGAAGAAATGTCTCTTATGGAATAAATAATTTATACTTAGGTCAAAGACTTGTAGTTCTCAGATTGGACTGGTTTACATTATTTGATACTATATGGTTCTTTTTATGCGTACAGAGAGGATACTTTAATAGGAATGTATATTTTATAATGGCTTCCGAAGGAAAACATAATCAAGATTGCACATTCATACACATGATTAGGTACCCATGGATTTGAAGGTAGGCGATATATTAATATCATAATATCTCAGGCGGGAGTTGAAACTCCACGATGGGTAGCATGTCTTTGTTTGCGACTTTAAGAAATCTCTTGTTAAGATATTTTTTGGTTTGGAAAGCTTTGTGTTTCTAAATAGGATACATGAATTTCTCCTTTGCAATAAAAATGTCAAAGATAATTTTTTTTTATAGTGAAGTGATTGAATCGATTTTAGTTGGGCGCTTTTAATAGGTACCCGTATTCCTTAGTAAATTTTTAACTTCATTTAAATCGAATTAAAAGATGAGGTAAAATAGTCATGAAATTTAAATTAAAAACTATTTGTTTCTTGGTGAAAAATCTGTCAGTTGCGATTACGATTTTTATATTAAGACCCACCTTCAATGGACATTCCGTGTCAAATATTGGTCAATAATATAATCTGATAAATACTATCTGTTTCCTAACATTATCTCTTGCTTTGAATTTAATTTTTTAATGTACTTTTTAATCTTTAGGGGTCATTACAGTTTTGATACACCTCTATTATTAATTAATATACTTATACAGTGTTCCTATGAAAATCCTTAATGACTCCAACAATTGTGTAATGAAAGGTCTACGAGTGTGCACATTAGTAGTTAAAAAAGGCTGGTTCTGGGGCAACTGCGGAATATTGCGGAATGAAGTTCTCCCTCATTTTTGAGCAGGGGATTTCATTCGAGGATTTGAATGTGTATGTGGAATGTTACTGTTAAGAACTTCAAAATTTAAGAAAAACATTAAACATTTGTGTCAATGGCAACGAAGTAAGAAAGTGATGTGTCATGAGGTTTAACTGATGAAAACTTTGTACTTTTTATACTCAATTGTCACCGACAAAATAGTTTAGCGTTTTCATCGACAAAAAGTTAAAATTTCTCGAATGTCTAAGTTATTATCAGTTGAATCCCACGAATTAGCATATTCTAGGCCTACTTCGTTGCTACCGTAAAAAGTTTAGTGTTCTAAACTGTCGAAGTCCTTGTCAGTTAAACTTCGTGAATGATTTATATGTTTACTTTTTCGTCATTTATAAAAAAGTTTAGTGTTCCCTTACTTCACAAAATCGACACCGTGTGGCGCTAGCGTTCGTTTCATTTCTGAATATGTACCTCACGAATCATTGTACTCTAAACCTATTTTGTTACTACATACAAAGTTGTTTAATGTTATCATCGACAAAAATTTTAAATTTCCTGAATGTATAAGTTCATATCAGTTAATAACCTCTTTTTAGGCATGCTTCGTTGCTATCGATAAAAAAGTTAAAATTTTTCGAATGTCTAAGTTCTTATAAGTCAAAAACCTCCATGAAACATTCTTATTGTTTAACTTTTACCTAAAATGCCGATGCGGTGGTCGAACGGTCAAGGCAAGCGTTTCCTAGCGATTGTTCGACTGCCGGATTGTGGGTCCCACCTTCAGGCGTGGATGTTGTGTCGTTGGACACGATGTGTTCGGACCCCCACTGGTGTGCTGGGGCAAAGTCATGTGACGACTAACAGGTTCACGGTTCTGACCGGTGTATAGGCGAATAGGCGAATGATGAAATATCAAATGCCTGGCCATTGGAAAAAAAAAACTTTTACCTAAAATAGGGTGTTTCATCGCCTACATCTAACTGATGAGCGATTTCTATTATAAAACGAAGAATCGCATCGGTATTATCGTGTCAATGGGTGAATTCTTCACTTGAATATAGTGAATATAGTAAAAATGCTAGCAAACATGATAATTATTAAAACTTTTAACTTTGTGTACAACAATTGCAACATTATACACAAAACTTGAAACTTGTATGGAACATTGTGTGTATGAAACATTGTGTGTGAAAGGCGAAAGATTAGCTCGACTTTTGAAGGGAAAGTGTAATAATCTTGATCACCAAAAATCATTTGATCAAAAATTTAAAGTAAAATAAAAGGATAGACACTTTGTCATACTCTTGAACCCATATCTTAAAATTAATAGCACTTAATCGGAAGCAAAATATAACGGGGAAGGATCAGCCTCATTCAATATTTAGTGTGAATGACTCCTTTCAGACAATTTAAAGAAAATTCCACACTTTCACAACTTTCCACCTACCATGTCTGGAATAGTTTTACAATTTGTTATATTTTTTTTTAGATGCCAATCTTTGTATTCCACCACAAAAAAAGTTGAACTTTCTCAATTTCTAAATTCTTATCAGTATCACCATTTCATGAATTATCGGATTCTAACCCTAGTTTGTAACCACCGACAAAAATGTTTATCGTGACCACCGTAAAAATGTTTATCACCACTTAAAATGTCGAAGTTCTTATCAGTTTAACCTCATGAATCATCACATTCTAACTTCGTCACTACCACAAAAACTTTAACGTTCTCTTACTTTGCAAAATGGCCATCGTGTAACGCTAGCATTCATTCTAATTCTATAAATATCATTCTCATGAATTAGCCTATTCTAAGCATACATCGTTTCCACCGCAAAAAAGTTTAGCGTTTTCATACTTTGCAAAATCGACAACATGTAGCGCTAGCGTTCATACCCTTTTTGAATATCGTTCTCATAAATTAGTAGGCATACTTCAATAGATTCTCATGAATGACTAGGCATATTCCGTTGTCACAGACAAAAAAGTTTGTAAACACCTAAAATTTCTATGTTCTTATTAGCTAAACCTCATGACTCAGCACATTCTTACTTCATTACCATAGACAAAAAAGTTTCTCCTACCTCACAAATGGCCACTGTGTGACGCTAGTGTTCGTTACAATTCTAAATATCGTTCTTATGAATCAGACTATTCTAAGCATACATCATTGTCAGCCCAAAATGTTTAGTATTCTCCCACTTTGTAAAATCGACATCGTGTGTCGCTAGTGTTGGTTTCAATTCTAAATATCGTTTACAAGAATCGGAATACATACTTCAGCAAAGCAGGTTTAGTAGGTTTGTCACAAATTATTAGACATACTTCGTTACCACCGACAACAAAAAATTTGTCACCATCTAAAATCTCTCTTATCAGCTAAATCTCATGCATCATCACATTCTAACTTCATTGCCACCACAAAAAGTTTAGCTGCCGACGCGGTGGTCGAGTGGTCAGAAGGCAAGCGTTTCCTTGTGATCGCTCGGCTGCCGGGTTGTGGGTTCGAGTCCCACCTGCAGGAATGGGTGTTGTGATGTTGAGGTTAAGTCAGTCTTTTGCCCTAGTGGAGCCTCGTTCAAAGTGAAGCTGCATACTACCCTTCGCAATGGACTAGGGGGTCTTTGAACTTGGTGTAGGCTTTCCTGCACCATGGGGATTTGTAATAACAACAACAAAAGTTTAGCTTTGCCACCGCAAAGTGTTTCCACCGCAATAACAAGTTTAGCGTCGATATCGAGAAAAATGTGAAGCGTTGGCTTAAAATTCTTGTCCTCATTAATTAAAGCTCATGACTCATCACATTCTTACTTCGTTACCACAGATCAAAAAGTTTAGTGCTGCCACCACGAAAAGGTTCAGTGTTTTTCTAAAATTTCTATTCTCTTATCAGTAACATTCTGCATACACATTAAGATCATTGCATCATTGCATAAAATATCTTCCTCAAAAATGAGGAAATCCGTTTCTCCTCCTCAAAAATATGGTAACCTTCCTCATTCCGCAATATTCCATGTTTTGTCTCAGAACTAGCCTTTCTTCACTACTCACATTAAGTCTATCTATAGTAAGTGCCCATGAATGATAGAATAAAAGTAATTATAGGATCCTTAGAGGAGAATGTAAAAGTTAGGATAACAAACTCGGCGAGATATACGGGAAATGGCAATTACAAAATTGTAAAAGATTTTCTGATGAGTAGGCATTAATACCAGGAGCAAATAAAAAGCATAATTGGAAGACAATAAATATTTGTCAAAACGTCCATATCATTGGGACCTGTAACACTGTAATACGAATGATTGGCAAAATATGGGGAACTATTATTTCTTGAATTCAAATGTGCGTTATTGCTGAAAAGGCTATCTTGAAGAGGCTATATTAGATTTCTGAGCATGTAAATGTTACTTATTTAAACGTTACTGAATAGGATAGTCATTCGCTAATAATCCTTTTGCGTCAAATCAGTGCGTTTTGTAATAGTTTTAGTGTAGATTCCTCCTCATTTAACAATGCTCCACAATTTTGTAATTGACCTTTCTTTTGTTTCACTAGCTTTGTTACTGAGTTCATTATCTTAAGTTATTCGCTAGGGGTGCTCCAATTGCTCTTATTCGATTGGACATGGTTATTTTGCTATATAGATTTACCTAACGGACTTTTTCTTACAAAGTTGCTGTAGTACTTAAAGACTTTCCTAAGTAGTATCTTGTGTTAGAAAAACAATGGTAGATCCATGAAAAGTGAACAATTAAAAATACACGTATACACATTGTTTTGTTGATGCTTCAATCTCTCAGTACGGAAAGCCAATATAATACACTGGCTTCCAAAAGTTAGGCACGGACGGTAAAATCAACAAAAATGGAAAAGTAAACCTTTGATTAACTCAAAATTGTACAAGAAGGTAGCAAGTGTGTTTATGCATTAAAGAAAGCAGGAATTATGTGCAAAGATGAAAAAATACTTACTTTTCGTAAGTTATATGATGACGTCACATTTGGGTCATTAACAAAATGATGTTTAGAGGCAAACAAACCTAACAAAACTTATATTAATATGGTATATGACCACTCCGGACATTCATACAAACTTTACAATAATTTTCCATGCTTTCAGTGAGGGGATCAACCATCGCAGATGCGAGCAATGACTATTCCTCCAATAGGGCTATTTCCAACTCTCTTAGACTGGCTGGAGGAGGTAAACGTGAAGAGACAGCACGCCCGATTGTATCCTAAAGGTTTTCAATGGGATCAAGGTCGAGGGAATACGGCGGCTACTCCATACGAGAAATACTCTCACTTTCCAGGTATTCGTCATTGATGTTAGCTCGATGGGGACGGACATTATCGTCCATAAGGAGTAAATCAAGACAAACTACTGCAGCGTAGAGTCTGGCAATGGGGTCTAAGCTTTCATCCCGATACCGCGCAGCCGCCGCAGAACCGCCTTTAAAGATGTGCAGCGTGCAGCTCTGTACGATATCCCATTGAAATTTCAGCCAACACCATGACGCTGCCACTTCTGAATGCGTGATGTTCGATGATGTTCTTGGCCTGATTGCGTAAGCCTCGTTTTCTCCAGACCCTTACGCGTTTAGCATCTGATTCCAGGACAAAGCTGGACTCGCCGTGAACAGAACGTTGCACCAATCTCAGCCAGTTCAATTGACATGTTGACGACACCACTTTAATCTTACTCCTCTGGCTTGGACTGTTAGTGGAACATAAAAACGTGGTACTCGGGCGTACAGTCCCTTCCCGTGGAGTCTTCGTGTACAGTACTGGCAGATATGTTTTATCAAGTGCCGCTGCAACCATGGATGTAACAGTTGTGGAGATCGCTCGTCGATTCCGCTTGGCTACTATAGCACTATATTGATCATCAGAGGGGGTAGTAACCATTGAACGACCGAGCACAGGTCTCCGGACAACTGTTTGACATGTTTGGAATTGTTTCCATAATCGAGAAATTACCCAATGATCAACGCCAAAGAAAATAGAGACATCTTTGATTGTCTGTCCTGCTTCAATGCGTCCGAAAGAACGTCAGCACTCACTATGTGTCATTCATATTCTTTAAACCACAGAAACACGAATATCATCAAAATTAATCCTACAAAGGTTATAAACACTTCGTATCAGCATTTAAATGCACCTCCTCAAATCCTTCAAAATGCTGGCGTCGTCATCGATGGCCTAATTAGCATATATCCGGAGAGTCAATGGTGCGATCGGCTGCAACATATGATATTTGCATACTGCCATCTACATCCGCAGCGATTTTCAGCCACTCAAATTCAAATACGCTTTCGAAAAATGAAAATTTGCATTACGTGCTTAACTTTTGGAAGTCAGTATATAAGCAAAAGAAACGGAAATTACTTTTACTTGAATCATATTAAATTCCTTATTATACATAGTATAATGTATAAGGAAAGTATTGCGACGGGATCGAAAATTCGAATTCGAGTTTTCGACGGGAGAGCACGTTTCAAGTGTCCCTGAACACGAATCAAGTGTGTGTGTGTGTGGTGTGGTGTGTGTGTGTGGCGTGTGTGTGTGTGGCGTATATATGTGTGTGGCCTATGTATGTGTGTGTGTGTGTGTGTGTGTGTGTGTGTGTGTGTGGTGTGGTGTGGTGTGTGTCTGTGAGTCTGTGAGTCTGTGGAAACGATATCTCACAAACGAATGGAGAGTTTCGAACGAAATTTGGAACAAAAATTACAATCCATAAATACTGGAAGACTATTGTTTTTAAACGCAATCGAATGTTCGGAATTCCTTAAATTTTCGAGTGAAATTTTGAAAAAATCATCAAAAAATCAAAATCTTCAATAAAGTTACGTAAAAATCATTTCTAATGTAATTTTTCATTAGAAAACGATTGACATAAACTTTGGAACGCTAGCATGAATCGTTCTCGAGATATTGCTAATTTTTCAAACAAATTTATCAAAAACTCTTACAAAATAAAAAAATATATTCACTATTGTGAAATATGTTCACTTTTCATATGTAATATTATGCGATAAATTTGGTGACATCATTCTCGTGGCTTGTATAATGAGAAAAGATACTTTGTGTAATACTTTTGTATTTGGACGCCAATAATCATTTATCTGCTCCATAACGTTTGGCGAGATTTATGCGACGAATTTAGCGAAATATCGCCAACTTGGCGACTTCTTTAAGTGTGGAAAAATGAACAAAAATTTCGCCAAATTGATAAAAATGACGCTAAATCAATGAAAAGGATGACTAATTGATGAAAGTTCAATATCTTGGAAAGAACATAAGAGTAGACTATAAGGAAAACCCATTTCACCGTCCATCCTTAATGATTGGCCAGAAATTTAGCGGGACGTCGCCAACCTGGTGACTATTTTGAATGTTGCCAAAAGTGACAAAAATCTCGCCAAATTGATAAAAATGACACCAAATGAGAAGTAATGTTTCGTAAATTCTGATTTCCGTCATATGACGGGCATACCTTCTAGTATATAAAAAATGCTCTTCTCTTCGTTTATCTGTAACACTTGGTGATGCATTTGGCAAACTTTGAATAATTTAGCAAAGGTTCGCCAACTTGGCGATATTCCCCCCCCCCCAAATTAATAAAAATATCGTTAAAATTATAATGAAAATGACTCCTAATTGATGAAATTAAATATTAAAATATTTTAATATATGGACTATATCGCTTATCGAGGATGTTATCAATATTGATAATTGTTTATTTAGAGTTGCACGAAATGTAAGTTAATTGGATCCTTTGAAATAATTTCCCATGTTGTCATCAGGAAAATCGCCAAATGTACAATTCAACAGTACCGTGGATCTTATATATTAATTTTGACTGTAAAAGTAGTACATTCATTGCATTATGTAAGAAAAGTCATGTAATTCCCACAACAGATTTTTTCAACTTGATACTACAAAATTGTATACGGATAGGTGCCTCTTTATGTATACATTCAGTAGTTAATAGTGAGTCGATATAGTGTCACAGATGATTAGCTCATATTTTTGTTGAGCACAATGTTTGAAATATAGTGCTTAAATGAGTTATAAAACGCACGTGGTAAATGATTAATTACTTTGCTTATATACATAATGTATAAGGAAAGTATTGTGACGGTGTCGAAAATTCGAATTCGAGTTTTCGACGGGAGAGCACGTTTCAAGTATCCCTGATCACGAATCAAACATTTTTGAAGTGATGTCTGTGTGTGTGTGTGTGTGTGTGTGTGTGTGAAAGTGTGTGTGTGTGTGTGTGTGTGTGTGTGTCAGTGAGTCTGTGGAGACGATAACTGATGAACGAATGGACCGATTCGAACGAAATTTGGTACAAAAATCACAATTCGTAAGCATTGGAAGTCCATTGTTTTTATACGCAATCGAATGTTCAGAACCCCCCTAAAGTTTCGAGTGAAATTTTGAAAAAATCGTCAGAAAATCAAAACCGCTAATAAAGTTATGCAAATAGACATTTCTTATGTAATTTTTCGTTAGAAAACGATTGACATAAATTTTAGAACGCTAACGTGAACCGTTCTTGAGATATTATACATTTTTCAAAAAAATTATCAAAAAGTCATATAAAATAAAAAAAAAATTCCTATTGAGAAACATGTTCACTTTTCTTATGTAATACCATGCGATAAATTGGGTGACATCATTCTCGTGGATCTACCTCGTTCCATTCATGAAAAAGAAACTTTGAGTAATACTTTTGTATTTGAACGCCAATAGTCATTTATCTGCTGTAAGAATAACTTATTTCTTCGTCAATAACGCTTGGCGAGATTTTGGCGACGAATTTGGTGAAATGTCGTCAACTTGGCGACTTTTTTAAATGTTGTTAAATTAACGAAAATCTCGCCAAATGGATAAAAATGACGCTAAATCAATGACGACTCATTGATGATGACGACATGGAAAATTACGACTCATTGACGAAAATTCAATATCTTGGAAAGAATATAAATAACTACTATAAAAATAATCTATTTTTTTTTTTACTGTAAAAGTAGTAAATTCATTGAATTATATAAGGAAAGTCATGTGCTGCCCACATCAGATTTTTTTTACTTACTACCAGATACCTTTGACGACTAAGCCAGTTCATATTCTGGAAATAGCTTTTGACTTTCTATAGTTCACAGATGCGATCAATCGCATTGTTTATGGAAGGTAGTTACTTCATTATTTTAATATATGAAACTAACATATTACTTTCCTTATATACATAATGTATAAGGAAAGTATTGTGACTGGGTCGAAAATTCGAATTCGAGTTTTCGACGGGAGAGCACGTTTCAAGCATTCCTGATCACGAATCAAACATTTTTGAAGTGATGTCTGTGTGTGTGTGTGAAAGTATGTGTGTGTGTGTGTGTGTGAAAGTATGTGTGTGTGTGTGTGTGTGAAAGTATGTATGTGTGTGTGTATGTGTGTCAGTGAGTCTGTGGAGACGATAACTGACGAACGACTGGACCGATTCGAATGAAATTTGGTACAAAAATCACAATCCGTAAACACTGGAAGCCTATTGTTTTTATCGCAATCGAATGTTCAGAATCCCCCTAAATTTTCAAGTGAAATTTTGAAAAAATCGTCAAAAAATCAAAACCGCTAATAAAGTTACGCAAATAGATATTTCTTATGTAATTTTTCATTAAAAAACGATTGACATAAATTTTAGAAGGCTAACATGAACCGTTCTCGAGATATTGCACATTTTTAAAAAAAATTATTACAAAGTTATATCAAATAAAGAAAAAAATATTTCCTATTGAGAAACATGTTCACTTTTCATATGTAATACCATGCGATAAATTGGGTGACATCATTCTCGTGGATCTAGCTCGTTCCATTCATGTAAAAAGATACTTTGTGTAATATTTTGTATTTGAACGCCAATAGTCATTTATCTGCTGTAAGAATAACTTATTTCTTCGTTCATGACGTTTGGTGAGATTTTGGCGACGAATTTGGCGGAATATCGCCAACTTGGCGAGTTTTTGAAATGTTGCCAAATTAACAAAAATCTCGCCAAATTGATAAAAATGAAAATCAATGAAAACGTGCTAAATCATGAAAATGCTAAATCAATGAAAATGACAACTAATTGAAGAAAATTCAATATCTTGGAAAGTATATAAGTATCTACTATAAGAATAACATTTTTTTTAACTGTAAAAGTAATAAATTTATTGCATTATATAAGGAAAGTCATGGGTTGTCCACATCAGATTTTTTTAATATATGGCCTATATTGCTTATTGAAGATGCTATCAATATTGAAAAATATCAATTTAGAGTTGCGTAAAATATGAGTTAAATCGGTACTTCGAAATAATTTTATATGTTGTCACCTAGAAAAACGTCACATGTACAATTCAACGTTATAAACACTGTGCCATTGATTTTATACATCATTTTTTCACTGTGAAAGAAGTAAATTAATTGCATTATATATGGAAAGTAATGTGCTGCCCACATCAGATTTTTTATTATTATTACGTTCTTAACCATGTTTATCAAGTTATGAGAAAACTAAATTGGCTCATAAATGAACAGATGAGTTATGCTTCAATGAGAAAGTATCTTTAATTTTCAAACATTCGTGGAAATTCAGGTAATATTTTTTATTTTTAGATAATAAGATTATTACTTTCCCTATATACATAAGGCAAAAATACTGTGACAGAGACGAAAATTCGAATTCGAGTTTTCGGCGAAAGAGCACTTTTCAAACGTCCTTGGACTCGAATTGATCGTTTTTAAGGTGATGTCTCTGTGTATGTTTGTGTGTGCCTATCAGTGAATCTGTGAAGACTATATCTCACGAAAAAATATAGCGTTTCGAACGAAACTTGGTGCAAAAATGACAATCAATGAATACTGGAAGCTTATTGATTTTAATGCGATCGAATGTTCGGAAGATCCCAAAATGTTCGAATGAAATTTAGAAATAAAACCACCAAAAAGTCAGAACCTTCAATAATGTTACATAACTAATCATTACTTATGTAATTTATCATTAGTAAATGATTGACACAAACTTAGAACTCTAGCACGAACCGTTCTCGAGATATTGCACGTTTTAAAATAAATTTATCAAAAAAACACATAAAATTAAAAAAAATGTATTTGCTATTGTGAAATATGTTCACTTTTCATATGTAATATTATGCGATAAATTTGTTAACACCATTCTCGTGTATCTGGTTCGTTCCATTCACGAGAGAAGATATTTTGGGTAATGGTTTTGTATTTTGACGCCTAGCATTTCGTCAATAGTCATTAATATACAAGAAATACTCTTCTCTGTGTTTGTCTGTAAAGCTTGGCGATAAATTTGGCGAGCCTGGCGACTCATTTAACGAAATATCGTTAACTTGGCGATATGTTGTCCTAGATAGGCGAAAATATCGTTAAAATTTCAAAACTGACGCCAAGTTAAAGAAAATGACGCCAAATAGATGAATTAATTATTAAAATATTGACTATATTGCTTATTGTGAATGCTATCAATATTGATAATTGCCAATTTAGAGTTTGAAACATAAATTAATTGGGTTCGTTGAAATAGTTTTACATGTTGCCATCTGGAAAAGCGCCAAATGTACAATTCAACATAAAAACATTGTGTATACATCATGTTTTTACTGTGAAAGAAGTAAATTCATTTCATTATATAAGGAAAGGCATATGCCCACATCATCTTAAGAAATTATAATTTTAACCTGTAAAAAATTTCTTTTTATACAAATTTTAATGATATTATATTGTTAAATCGCCAATACATTTTTGTTCCTAAGAGTTGGTAAATTCACAATGTTGTTCAAAATATCATATTCTTTATCCACTAAATGATAACAGTATAGCCATTTCAATTCAGTTGAAAAATATTTTACATCTGTTTGAAGTTTGGGAACTTTGCTATTAACAGGCAAGTGAATAACACGATTTCATTTCTCAGTTTTGATAAGTATATTTTTTACCTGTCATTTCTGACACGCACTTAATTAGTTTTAATACGAATGAAAGTTTTTAAAAGCTACATTTGTGTTGGTTGTACAATTATCTATTCAAATTTCATAGTACATTAATTTGGCGATTTATCGACAATTTGCCGACTTTTGATGACATTTTTAATGTTCGGAAACCTTCTTGATATAACGAATATTCTAAGAGATACGAACCCTTTCTAAATGTTTCCACAGAGAGAGCATATAAAAGGAGTCATCACTCAGTTGGAGAGCAGTTGATGTGATACGAGCTACATTCAACTGTGAGATACGTCGGTGTTTTGAATTCTAATTGTTTTCTGTTTTACTTGTCAGCATTCTTCTACTGACTTCCGTAATTCATTCGCTCCTTTCTTTACTTCAGTGCTTTTGCTTCTACTTTAATAATTTTTTATTTCATTTGGTTTCACCTTTTACCCTATGAGGGAAAAATACATATTTTTATTTTAATTTGATTTTTATTTGAACAATTAAAAGGTTGCTGATTGATGTATTTTTATATATGGTACTATCTTGTTCTTTATAAAGTTTTTTGCAGATTGCCATGCATATCATTCGTTTTGATTAAGATATCGCTATCAGAAACTTTTGTTAGTCATGAGAGCAAAATTTATTTTCTGTTTCATGAACTAGCGTCAGATATAACTCATACCTTTTATTTTTAATTTCCAGAAAATGCTTAGAACTACATTAAAAAGCAGTAGTTCCAATAATTTATTATAAAATTTCTGCGTAGAATTTATTTTTGATGAAAATATCTAAGTTTTCCTCCACACTTTTCCCTGAAACGACACACCATACCCATTCTTATTTGCGTTCCAATCCAATCCACAAGGAACTTCTGTTATTGCACCCCCCTTCCTCAGTGTTACACGCCTTCTATTATGACGCTTGTTTTATGTATAGTGAAACCCATGGGAAGCAAAAGTCATCAGAAATATGAAAAATCTCCTAAACGCAATCGAAATTTCAGAATGGAAACGTGAAAAATAAATGCGAGAACGAAGAGAGAAAGAGAGAGAGAAGGGCAAAAAAAAAAAAAAAAAAAAAAAAAGAAAAAAATCCCCAACCCTTTCCTCATAATTTTATATCATCCTCGGAAACAAGATCTTATAGAAAAGGAAGTCGTTCTAGAAAATGTTTGTGGTGGTGTCGCGGTTCTCCGAATGTGTCTTGCATGTGTACACACACAGAGAATTCGAAAATCATCAACTCTCGGCATCCATTATAAAAATGAGCTGCGATTACCTGCGAAACCCTCGCTTTCGTCGCCCGAGGCCCTCTCTCCATGCCTCAAAAGAGGGTTGGGGAAAAAATCTTTTGAGCTTTCGCTTCCGAATCACAACCACAACCTTCCTCCTCCTCTCCGGAGAAAATTGGGAGCAAGAGGATCTCGCTCCGGCGCTCCTCCTCAAAAACAGGAGTAGCCCGGAATAAATTATCTCCTTCCTTTTCAATGGTATCGGAGTATGGGGAGGGGGGCAGCAGAAATTCTCCCGGTGAAATTACTGCATTAAGGAACATTAACGAAATTTCGATTAAGGAGGCGTTGGTATAATTGACTCGCTCGTTTGTCTAATTAATAAGGCACTTTGTAGCCTCGGGCCGTTCTTCTCTCCTGTACCATGCCTTATTGCATGGTCGTGCCTTATTGTTAAAGGACATTCTGTGAGATGATTAAAGTATTATGCTCATCAGGGCGGGATATTGTGCTACCTGGATATTGGAGGAAGATGCTCCAGAAAGAGAGTTTTCGTAGAGAAGGGGGGGGGGCGACTTGTGTTCCCTGAAAATTGGTATAATTTATGGGTCGTAATTAGATTGAAATATAAATTTGATAGGAAATTATATTATGTGTCCGGGAGCACGATTTGCTTAAAACGTTGATGATATTTTAAGGAAAGGGTTCAATGTGACCGAAAAATTTCTTTTAAAAATACAAAAAAAAAAAAAAAAAAAAAAAAAAAAAAAAAAATTGGAGTGTGGCTCTATTCGAATTTCTCATACCAGAATCCATTTTTAAGTAGACTGGGATTTTTCTTTGCAAATTTTACAAGAAAGAAAATTGAAAATCTGTATCGTTGGTTCAAACGAGCATAATTATAGCATGTTACATTTCATTTTAGAGGGCTTGAAAATATCTTTCGAGTAATGCCAAGTTTGACAAGTTGTTCCCAGGGAACAATTTTCCTTATCCCTCTGAGGGGGGTAACGACCTCGCGAACTTAAAAGTTATATCGTGGCTAATCTTTACTACAGAGATTGAAACTATTAAATTTCGTGATCACTGAGCCATAAATAACCCCTTTTATGCATGGTTATGCCAAATTTTGTTCTATTCTGTCACGTTAAGAAAGTATAAAGTTTCGAATAAATTTCGAAGTTTTCATTCGAATTTCAGAAGATTCTAGATTTCCAAGTTCTAGATTTTTCGATAACAAAGAGAATGAAACTTTATTATCGATTTTTCGATAATAAGGCTTTATGAAAAACCATTAATATTTGTAGTAGCTATCATGTACATAAAAGATCGCCCACAGATAGATAGACGGACATTACTCTAAAACAGTCAAAGCGTGCTCAGAAAGTCCTAAAACATATATTGGAATTAAAATCTCGAAATTGAAAACTTTCGTGAAAACAATGCTTTCCCTATTTTCGTATGAGAAAGTAAAAATTAAGATATTTCTTAAAACAAGAAAGATCAATCATGCACAAAGCATTGATTATGAAACACTTTCTAACTTCAATGCAATTTTATTTAAACATCTCTAAAATGCAATACATTCCTCGGTAATAGTTTAAAACTTATCACAGTACTACATTAATTTATTATATTTGAAAACTTAAACCTTTATCGAAAAAAATGAACTTCATTCAAATGACGGCATTAAAATATAAATTGCCTGGTTTAAACATCTCTAAAATGCGATACATTCCTCGGTAATATTTTTAAAATTATCATAATACTACGGTAATTTATTATATTTGAAAACTTCACCGAAAACAACTGAAATTCATTCAAATGACGTAGAAAAAATAACACGCCTGGCTCTCTCTATAAAAGCAGCATTTCATTCATAACATTTTCCTATTCATTTCATTCATCACAATACTATAATAATTTATTTTATTTAAAAATTAAGACCATGGAGCTACAAGTATTTAAACTCTATGCTTAAAACTTCATCGAAAAAAATCGTCCTTCTCTCTGTAAAATCGATGAATATTTCATTCATATCAGCTATACAGACTCCATGAGTTAAATAATTTTGCATTAAAGAAATACAGCAATTCTTATACAAGTCATTCTACATATTTTGCTGTTTACATTTTACATAGGTGAAAAATAGGCTTCGTTGTAGAAATAATAATCAAATTTGGATGCTCATTTAAACTCAAATATATTGTAATTGCGTTGTTTCAGAATGTAGATGAACAGAATTTAAGCAAAAATAAAGCGGTTTTAAGACGGATACAACACTCAATATGAATTAAAAAGAACTTTAAAAATTACGATTTTGAGACAAGATGGATGCCATATTTCATTTTGAAGTGGGTTACGTCATCTTTTCATATCATGGTCACGTGATCGCTTCATATAAGAGGTGTAATTATTATTTTAATTTTTATTTAAAAAACTACTGAATATATTTCGCTGAATTTTTTTATATATTTTATGGAATAATTTGAATATTACCTAAAATTTTCGAAGCAATTTGTGAATTTTAAATCCTCTTAAAAATATTTGAAAAATTAGGTCCCATAGGGTTCAATGTATTTCATTTTTTCAACCTGGGTTCAATCCAAAACTAATTGGGTGATATTATTAATTTATATTCCCATAGGTCCTACAGACCGTCTGAACAACATACTAAAATTTCATTTTGATACATACTAAAATGTCATTTTTACGGCAGTTATCGTGCTAATGGACAGACAGACAGACAGACAGACAGAATGAACAAAGTCATAAACACTTTTCAACTTTGTTGTAAAGTGTTAAAAATATGGCAAAATCATCTGGATGCTTCTAGATTAGTTTGCTCAAAAGAAGTGGATTTTGTCTGAAATTAATCTTTGCCATAGTGGTAAAATTAATCTATCATACATATTAATTAAAATATACTATAGTGAGCTAGATTTTTTTTGTTTAGAATATAGTCAAGAAAGTAAGTAAGAATTAAGAAATGTAAGAATTTTTTGTAAAAATTAGATAATTTTAGCCTAAAAGAAAGCAATCTGGAGCTACGAGTATTGATCTCAAACATCCTAAATTACACCCAGTCGTGCTACCTACCACACTCACTGTTTATTTCAGGACTTTTGGGCAGGGGGGGGGGGGGAGGCGAAAGAAATTTTAAGGGGGGCAAGTTTTCTATTTTTCCTATATAAGTATATCTAAATGCTGTGTCACGCAAATAGAAACTAGGATAACATAAAATGTCTCAGGTGGGGCTCATTTGCCCCCCTGCCAAAAAGCTCTGAAAGAAACACTGTTTGAAAGACCCCCCCAATTTTCGAATGAATTTTTGAAAATACCAGGATCTTCACTAATGATAAATAAATAATCATTTCAGATGTAATTTTAACATCAGAAAACGAATAATATAAAATTTAGAACACCAACATCGCTCTAAGCTCTCGAGATATTGCACATTTAAAAAAAAAAATTCATAAAATAAAAGTAGTTGGTATCGCCCAATATGTTTACTTTCTATGTGCAGTATTATGCAAAAACTATGTTACCATCATTCTCGTGGATCTAGTTAGTTCCAGTCACGAGCAATGTTTTTTCAGGACGCTTTGGCCAAAGGGGGCGAATGAAATTTTAATGGTGGGGGGAGTTTTTTCCCTATATAAATTTATCACATACATAGAAACTAGGCTAATATAAAATGTCTGCGAGAGGACGAATCCTCGTCTCCGGAGAGGGGCATCGCCCTCCCCCGGAAGTATGCCTGAAAGAAGCACTGACCACACCGCTCTAGCTCTGAGAGGAATTTATGAAATTACTAGCCGCCTTCGGCGACCAGCCTATTCGCTACCCTTGAAAATTCTGACCGTGGCAAACTCGCTGGCGCCATAACCCCGTGGAGTTAACAAAGTTTGTTTTAGTTTAATGCTAGTTGTGGGATTCGTTTCTCTCATTTCAAAGTTGTACCCATCCTCACCTTGCTAAAATATTAGCGGATACTGAAGTGCGTCATAAGATCTATGCGTTTATGCAATCTTTTGAATTTCATCACTACTCAAATGAAATTTTATGTCTCTGCAGCTGTGTTCATCATCAAGAATAACCGCCACTTCTGATGTTGTCGGTGCGTTAAATCTTCCTTCATGTTCACCGGAAGGTGTTTTATCTGTCCGAATAACAACCTTAAATTCGGGAGTTATTTTCTCCATAGCACACTTAAAACTACTTACATAACTGTTGTGCTCATGAAGCATGTCTTGTAACTCTGCTACTATATTTGGTTTGGCCTGCATCACAATCCTGCAACGTTGTTCAATCTGTTTTTGCTTGTCATCTGCAAAATAAACCTGAAGAAATTTTGGTTCGTCATTTGTTTGGGGTTGCAGACTCCCTATTCTGTGGTACACTTGACTCTGCACTTTAAATGTAGGCATATATCCGTCTTCTCTAATCAGCTGTGTGCAACCGAGTGACGTCATTTGAAAACATGGATTATATCGTCTTATGTTTTCCTGGAAATGCCTTGCATCAGGCGAGTTGGACGTAAGCAATGTCGAAAGAGGTTCCGGAGGATCTCGAAGTGAAGGCAGGCGAATTTTTCCCAGAACCGTGACGTCATAACCTCGCCCACCTCCCCTCCACCATAGAAACACCGTGTGTCTGCGCGCGCATGTGGGTAAAAAATTGCTTTCGCAGTTTGGCCGAGAAATTGAAAATCATTACTTCCTTAAAATTCGGATCGTGCGGCTACTTTTTATTATTTCTTGACCAGATTGGGCTTGTAAGAAAGCCGGATCTTTGAGCTTTCTAAAAATGTAAATTATTAGTCGAAATTGTCGGTACTTTTCCCGACGCGAGGATTTAAAAACGAAAGTTCGTGTTTTTTAGCCGAAAGTGACTTTTGTTTTAAAATCTTTAAAAAATATTAGAATTTGTCCCTGAGATTTAAAATTGATATATTTTTACTCGCAATTATTTGCTCTTTCCGGTCGTATGCTTTGTTTTTTTACGACATCTGGATGGTGGAGAAAAAAAGGAAAAAATGGGTAAAAACGGTCGAAATCGCATAAAAAACTAAATAACAACAAAAAAAAAATAATTCAAATTTTAAAAATTGGTTTTCACGTGTCACCTTCCTACCCCCCGGGTCTCCGATTGCCAAATTCCGTAGCTCTGCGACGCGAAGTCGCTGAGCCTATAGTGTATAAGACAGACACACAGACAGACATTGCCTTTTATTATATAGATATAATATATTACATGCCCCCTATTCTCAAACACTGTCAACAGGCTGCGGTCCTATAGCACCCTCCGGACACCACCACACAAGATTCGCGTTCTGACGCTGAAACCTAATTTTTGCCACCCAAAATACAATCCGCTATGGAACTGAGGATCAACCGCGATTCTTAGCTTAGGAAACAGCCCCTACAGACGGGTTCTTTGAGTATGATCGTAAGGTTGATCTTGAAATTTGAAGCGGCTAGGCGGTATGTAGATTTCGCTGCTTACCGTATTGATTCCTAAAGATAACGACACATACTAAGTTGCTTTGCTGCCATTGCTGTTATCGGTTATATTCCTTGCTAAATAGTATAAAAAGTGCGTAATAGGGAATAGATGTGGGAAGAGCCATTTCTCTAAAAGTTGTTTTCTTCCGGACTCTGTTTTCTCATTCATCCGTTTATACCTCTTTTAATAGCACTTTTATTTTGTCCGGCAATTTCTATGTATCACGCTAAGTAATGATTATTATGAAGAAATTCACGTCCATGTACACAGCGCAATTGAAAACTTCTAATTTTAAGATGTTCTTATATTCAATAGAATATAGAAATGAGCAAATTTTCTTTTTATTTCTTTATTAATTAAAAATAAGTTAAATATTGCACTTTTGAATTTTTCATTAGTAATTTTTACTTTCTCATACTGTATAATATAGCATAGAGAAAATATTGTTTTCACAAAATTATTGAATTCGTGATTTTGATGGCAATATATGTATGTTTAAGGACTTAACAGGTTTTGACTATTTTGGAGTGATGTCCGTCTGTCTGTTTTTGTATGTGGTTGATTTCTTGTGTACACTATAGCGTCCACAAATATTAATGGATTATCACGAAACTTTATATCCGGCTTATCAAAAAATATAGAGAACTATATATTTTTTAACATGGCAGTATAGAGCAAAATGTGGCATAATCATGCACTAACATTACATGTAAAATACTCTCAACATCAGGACATGTATAGCAAAGATTGCATGGATTTTAGTTTGCAAGTAATTAACTTTTAAAATTTCTTTAAAAATTTATTTTCTGAACCCGACATCAAATCAATCAATGTGATCAATTGGAAATATCACAGAAGATTCGATTTGATAAATACTATTTTAACTTTTCTTTGCTAGTAAAGTTAGTAGCTCAGTATTAAATGTCTTGTACTAAAGGCATCTTTAGTTGAACGTTATAACGCTCGCTTACCTCATGTTGGCCACAATAACAAACCTCGGCACTGCTAAATTGGCAATTTTGCGATATCTCTACATTGGTGACCCGGAAGAAAAGTTTACTTTGAGATAGACGTCTTTAGCACAACGTATTAATGCTCGCCTATCCCGCTTTAGGAACGGGGTCAAACTCTGGCGCTGCGAACTTTTTCGCTTTCTTGATGCATTGGTGACCACAGTTAAGCACAAAGCATCCCTCTCTCTAATATTTCAAATTAAACGGCTTTCTAAAAAATGATGTATGCATTGTAAATATGTACATTCTGTACTCCTAGTGATATGGCTCTAATAGGCAATTAAACAAAAATTTAAAGACTTCTAGAACTTTCTTAATTGGCCTCGTGGTCAGCAACACAATTCAGCCCAAGCACGTCTCATCACGTCTTTATGGTTAGTGGGCAATCCCTCTCTTCAACTTATAGCTCGCACGTCTCATCTGTAACCCAACAACTGTTTATTTCGGTATCGATAAACTCACTGGGAGAGGAGTGCTGTAGTGAATGCTTATAAGGAAGTATTAAATGATTTGAGCTATTTACGTCTTAACGCCATAATGAATGATCGTCTTCTTTGGCTACGCGATTAAGTTATACTTATGCAATTACAAATAAATCCATCTAGTTTTATTTTTAACACCATATTTTTAAATATAAAATTCTAAAGTCATGCGTTTATTTGTAATTGCGTTTATTTGTAATTACATTTAGTACGCTATCACATTTATTACGCTATCACATTTATTATGCCCACATTTCATAGGTATACAGGTGCATACACACACACACACACACACACACACACCCAGGGGCGGATCACCCAGGGATTTTCTAAAAGTAGTAAAAATGTATTAAAAAAGGCTTAAAACGTGTATTGTGTGTTAAAACCTCGAATTTGAAAATGTTCGGAAAACGATTTTGTTTTATACTAGTGTTTCCCAAAGTGTGATCTAGACATGTACTGACAAATACTCTAGTTTTACTTCGGGCTCAAGGGAATTGAATTTTACTTTCTCATACGTAGTATAGAGAACGTATTGCTTTCACGAAAATTTTCGATTTCGATATTTTGAGGCCACTATATGTTTTAAGACTTCCTGAACACATTATTTTTGGAGTGATGTCTGTCCACCCGTCTGTTTGTCTGTCTGATGTCTGTGGTCGATTTCTTGTATACACGATAGCTGCTACATATAGTTTTATGTACACACACACACACACACACATATATATATATATATATACATATATATATATATATATATACATATATATATATACATATATATATATACATATATATATATATATATATATATATATATATATATATATATATATATATATACCCTAGTAGCATTTAATATTGGTCCAATATTCGATCAATATTGTATATCTTGGCATTACGGTGGAAATATTTTCAATGTAATACCAAATAATGCCATAAAATTTGAATTTTATGAGTTTTCATTCACTGAAATTTCAATTATTTGAATTTCTAATCGTCAGAATTCACAAACTATGTATGTACGAATTGAAAGTAAATTGAACTCAAGTGCTTGTCGTTTTAATTTTACCTGCAATGCATGGTAATGTGTGTCTCTGTGTGTGTATGTCTGTGTATATGTGTATCTATCTGTGCAATGTATGTATCCACTCTAACTCAAAAACTTATTGACTAAATTTCATAAAATTTTATAGTTGAGTCACTTGTGGGTTACCCTGTGCTGATTAGATTTTGGTACGATTCTAGATAAAAGAACCTGCCTTCTTTTGCGAAATGGCTCGTGAAAATCGACCAAAATCTAAAATGAATGACTACGTATGCTCAAATGTATCAATTCAATGCTTGTTTTATACGTAAACTTGTACGATGAAAAGAATAAGACACACCCCACTACTCTAGGTCTTGCCGTTTTGGAGATATTTTAGTTTTTCGCATTTTTGATACGCCGTCTTTAAAAATACGCCCAGTTGCCAAATCAAAACGGAAATTGAACTAAAAGTACAAATTCAGTGTCATTTCAAATAATTATGAGTGTTATTTTGTTCAATTCAACTCAATTTAATGAATTATTAAAGAAGTAAAGAGTAAATGAATTTGAGTCTGTAAAGAAAGTCAAGTGCTGCCCACATCAGATTTTTACATTTATTAACATTTTTGGCATAACAATAAAAAAATTCTGCTTGTATTTATGCGGTCTTACGATCCGGGAACGTACATTTTACATAAGAAAATTTAATACAGCTTCAAAAGTTGCGCTGGCTGTTCTTTCTTTCTTTGCTTCTTTATCGTACTTTAACTGTGTGTTCCAGCAACGCGGTTTCTTTAACAAGCAAGCTCTGGGTGTCGTTAATTCTAAAGATGTTATGGAACAGCTTCATTAGATGTGATTAAGAAGTGTGGCGATACCAAAGAGGCGACGAACGATCTCATAACGAGCAAGCAGGAGAGGAAAGGGTCTGGGGTTGCCAGTATTGGCGAGATGCAAAGCGGAGGTTAAAATATATGAAAATGTAGATTCAAAAACTGAAATGAAATACCCTACTAAATTGCCTTATCTTTGGCATCATCAAAATTGGAATTTTGCACAAGATTTCAACAACTTTGTCAGTATTTTTAAAGCGCAATATCCCTTTAAATATAAGGGTAAAAATAAATTCTAGGTTTAATCCCTTTTCTTTGAGTTTTTAAAAAAATAAAAATAAATATATTAAAAAAATGGATGCGGTCCGCACACGATTTTCCCCGTAGACTTAAATTTGTTTTCTCCCCTTTTATGTATAAAAAATTGAATTTTCTTTTCATATTAAAAAAAAAAAAAAAAACTGATGCCGCCACCACCGCATATTGACATATTTCGTGTCCCTCGAGTTTCTCGAGTTTCTCTGTCACATTCCGCAAAAACTATGACATAAAAAAATGTGAAATTTGGTACCATTGTAGAAAAATATTAGGGAAATACGCTGAAACTATCTACATACACTTTAGTTAGTACTCTTGAAGCAATTTTAACAATTATATGTCTATTTCATGCTTACAAGCAAGTAAGAATCAAAAATACTCAACAAATCAATCAACTTGCTTCGAGAGATCCGGGGGTTGGTGAGCGTTAGCGAAGAGCCAGCAGGCGTATTACGCCTGCTGCGACCGTCATGAAGAATTTCGTCATGAAAATTCTGGCATGCTAAATCTCGCCAGGCGTGCTCAGTCAAAACATAAAGTAGAAACTAAAATATTGCAAGAAAAGGTCATCCTAGCAATAACGAATAGCTAAAACGAATATTTAATAAATATATTTAAGTTGATATATGTCTTCATTTCAGTTTTACTTTCCCTATGCACATAGTATAATGCATAGGGAAAGTATTGTGACGGGGTCAACAATTCGAGTTTTCGACAGAAGAGCATCTTCCTGAACTCATATCGATCGTTTTGGGGATGATTTGTGTGTGTGTTAGTGAGTTTATGGAGACGATATCTCACAAAAGAATGGAGCGTTTCGAATTTGGTACAAAAGTTACAATTAGCAAAAACTGTAAGCCTAGTGATTTTAAAAACAATCGAATGATCGGAAGATCTTCAAATTTTTGAAATAAATTTCGAAAAAAATCATAAAAAATCAGGATCTTTAATAACGTTACGTAAATAATAGCTTCTTATGTATCTCATTACAAAACGATTGACATAAATTTAGATCGCTAGCATAAACTATTCTCGAGATATTGCACTTTTTCAAATAAATGTTTAAAAGCAATCACAAAATTAAAAAAAAAAGTATTAACTTATGTAAAATATGTTCACTTTTCATATGTAATATTATGCAATAAATTTGTTAACATCATTCTCGTGGATCTAGTTCGTTCCATTCACGAGAAAATATATTTCGTGTCATAGTTTTGATAGTTTTGTGTTTTGGCGTCTAACAGTTCCCCAACAGTCATTTATATACAGAAATGCTTTTCTCTCTGCTTGTGTGTAAAGCTTGGTAATAAATTTGATGAACTTGGCAACCAATTTAGTGAAATATCGTCAAATTGGCGATATCATCTAATAGGGAATCGAACCATGAATCTACACCTAGCCAGTCGACATTCAATACGTTAATTTGACGATATTATATTTTATAGTGGAAAAGGTGCCTTCACACTGGTTTCTATTATTGCCCAGTCTCCTATTCGTATGACTGAATATCTAATAATTGTCAGTTTTGTGTCATGAGCCTTAAAAAATAACAAAGTTTAGAATACAATCTAATCTACATAGTTTACAACAAGAAAGTCTTTTTCAATAATATGAAATGTAGTTTGTACTATAAAAATGCAAACTTGTCATTTCTATCACTGCCCTTCAGTGATGAATTGAGTTTGCATTTCCGAATAACATCCGTAAAAACTTAAATAATGAAACTAAAAGGATGAAGATTAAAAAATTAATTTTCATTTGTAAAAAATACCTTTTTTATAAAAATTTTAACATTATTATATTGCAAAATGGCTGATACACGTTTATCCCTGAGAATCGGCAACATTACAATGTTGTCCGGAAAAGAATCCGTTTTATTCAATAGTTGGCAATAGCAAATATTTTTAGTCAGTTGAAGAACATTAGTTAGAGTTTTATCACACATCTATTTGAAGTTTTAGAACTTTGCTATTAGCGGGTAAACGAAACATTCTGTTATATGACCCATTTTTGTCGGGTATATTTATTACTTGTTACTTCTGACATAAAAGTGGCGATTAATATTAACGGAAATTTAAAAAGTATTGTGGTCTTCTGTCAGTACATAGAAATAAGTTATGCATAGTGTAAACTTTATTTTCCAATGTTAATTTCGATTTCGCTGTGGATCGAAAACAAACCAATATGTCATTCCTGTCATGGTCTTTTTTTACACGGGAACTTAATGAATATGCATTAAAATTGTATTAATCATATTGTTGTTGTTGTTGCTTATAACCTCCTGTTTCGGTGGAACCACAAACAGGACCAGTGATGCCAGAAGACGGACAAAGAATGACACAAGACAAGATCACAAAGTTTATTAACACAAACAAACATCACTGAAGAAGGTCAAGGGGGGTGCAGCTTCTCATTTAGCGAGGACCCAGAGGGCGGAAGACTGTCTTCATCCTCAAGAAAACAACCATGCCTTACTAGGGATTCGAACCCAAGCCCACTAGACAGCAGTCGGAGACGCTATCCACTTCACCGCCTGGGCGGCATTAATCATATTAAACAGCTCTATCATCCATCAGAAATCTTAAAAGATATGTCCAAAAATTTTTGCAAGCAAAAATTTCTAGAAACTATAGAATTATAAACTGTATTTGGAACCTAAAAATTCACAATTAGCATAAATTCAACTTTATAACATTATATTCGAATTAATGAACCACAATTTAGATTAGATTACCCCCGAAAAAATTCGCAAGCTACACACCATAGTATACACAGATACTGTAGTGTACAAGGTTTACTTAATTAACGAAATTAGAAGATAACTCTATGAATTTCGTAACAATTTAACGAGTAAACTTTTATGGCTCTGCCAGCAAGTGCCCAGAATTTCAACAGGTAGGCATGAATAATTTTTGTTTCCGAGTATTTAAATTTTGGGCATTTTATCTTCCTTTATGCATATTTAATCTTTATACAACAGGGAAAAACTTATCTGAGCGTACAGAGATAGAGATATCTTGTGAGGCTGCACTGATTCGTGGTTGAGGAGAATGGAAATGAGACCAGTAAGTTATGACCAGGAGCTTTGTTTTGGATAGAATTCTAAAAGTGTAATTCTAGAAGAATTATAATAGTGTTACTCCAGTAAACTTTTAAAAAGATTGGAAAAGGAACATCTTAAGAAAATTAATTCATCTCAAGGGGTGGTTATTTTGCGAGGTTAATATGTAATAAACGTTCAAAATGCGACCTCTGTTTGGATTTCAACTTTCCTATCATATATACATTGCATAATGATATAGTTGTGAATATGTCATTTTGCTCGAACTCATAAGTTACCAAAAGAGTAAAATTGTAATTTAGATGGTGTTATTTCAGTACTAAAAACACTGTGTCATGAATCTTATACATCATTTTTTCGCTGTGAAAGATGTAATGTCATTGTATTATATAGGGTAAGTCATGTACAGCCCACATCAGATTTTCTTTATAAATCAGCTATGATAAATGCAAAGATAAATTACACGTATTAAAACCTATTTGACAGTAAAAAAATTCAAATAAGTAAAATATTAATATTCATATAGTCACACATCCATTAATTAAATTAATGTTTTCATTTTTGAAATTTCTGTATTTTATCGTACAAATACCCGTTTTAAACTTTATTGATGTGAAACGTCTTAGGATATGGAGTAAATCATGAATGTGGCAAGATGAAATGCAAGTATGCAATGGAAGTGACATCCTATTGTAACGAAAACCCAACAGAAAACCATTGTTATAATTTGAAGGTCTGGGTCACTTGACCTTGGCAATAAATTCGGCTACCTTGATGACGAATTTGGAGAAATATCGCCAACTTGGCGACTTTTAACGATATTTAGGAACTTCTCAAACTTCATCGATTGACTAAGAACTTCACGAATTACGCGATTTTTCAAGAACGTCCCACGGAGAGTATAGTTATATATCGAAGATGGACTCCCGAACTCTGCGGCTTCCGTAACAATATTGGGTTTCATTGCCATTTCCCCAAAAGTTTTATATCAATCCTTTGAGATATGAGAAAAAATGATAGGCTTCCTGTAAACCCGATCGGTATAAAATTGAGAAGTATACCAGAAGAAAAAAGCGTAAATGAAACGCAATGGTTGGACTATAATAAAAATACTGCAATGATGATTAATCTATCGCAAATATTTATCTTATAAATGCACTCTTCTATACTTAATTTAGATAATTTTAAGTCAGATAGACCGCATCAATGTTCCATACGTACTTCTAATATCATGAAAATTAACCTACAGGGTTGATTTGTTCGGATGCCATTTTAAGAACCTTGCTGCCCCAAACGGGAATAGAACCACGGATCTTCGTACTATCTCATCGAAACTCTACCGTTGAGCTACTGGGCAGAATTGCAAGCTCTGATCGTTGAAGTGGACTCTGTAAATTATATAATGAAAAATAAATTAAAAAAAATTCAAAAAATCAAAAAATATCGTTAGCTTTCTCAAGGCACCCTCCCTGTACCACCGTTACACACGTAAATCTTTTCCCATTCGAAATATGCAAAAGTGGTGTTTCACATCAATCTACAACGATGTATTTTTTCTCAAAACGCAGGGGGATCATTTTAGAGTGGTTTTGATTATATCTGTTAAAATTATGTTTCCCTTTTCGTCACACAGACGCCAAAGTGGCAATCCCAAAGCCAATCCTTGGCCCCACCGTTTATTTCCAGGAAATATCTTTATCAAAGCGTTCATTCCCCCCTCCTTTTGTAATGTTTATGAGGAAGCTTGTTAGGGAAGACGCTCTTTTCACTTCACAGAAAAGGACAATTTTCTCCACAAACAAGGGATAACTTGGTTTCGTGGCCTGAATTCCCCCCCTCCCCCTCAGTCTCTTGACACTGCGAATATCAACGCTCTTTTGTCGTGTATACGGTTGAGTTTCTGCCGAAATTTAAGACATGAAATGATCCACCGAAACCGTTCGTTTACGGAAAAGATAGTTTTTCCACCGAAATTTACGATGACTGGCATTCGAGTTATGAAACACACGGGCGTCTCTTTTACACTTTTTGCCGATTATTTCTTTCTCCGACGGCGGGATTTTATTTGAAGAAGAAGGACGATTTGAATGTATTTATGATGTTCCGGGGCGTGTGTTTGTAACTCCTGCCATTTATTTCGTAAAATATGGGGACGTCAGAATTCGGAGGGGGAGAAGTGTTCGTTGTGTAGGTGGAACGCATCAATTTATGATCAGATTCTATGACAAATTAAACTTTAGGCTTTGTATAAGAAGAAAGAAATATTTCTTTTGTAAAAGATATTTTGCGTAAATTTTGAATGTGAGTTATGGGGACAAATATGCGACTTTTATAGATTTATTTCATCATAAACTTAAAAAATACCTAACAAAAATATTCTAGCTTTTTTAAGTTGGTACATATATGCATTCTTTGTAAAATTTATATTTCCATGCACACAATGTGATACATTTTATATATATTTATGACTTCCATATTTTCGATTTGCTTTAGTTTAATTTCGTTTTATTGTCATTATGCACTGATTTTTAGAACTTAAATGGAGGCAGGCTTAAATGCATGTCAAATCAAAATGTTTCGAGCATGAACCTTTGCTCAGGCCAGGAAGTGTCTTGAAGCATGGCAACGTATGTTGTTGAGTAAGTTTCAAAGCATTTTACTAAGAAATAGAAGTTAGCGTGATAACATGCAGCTGTAAAATGCATACTCTCCTTTATACACTTTTGAGAAATGTAATGTTTTATCAGTATTAAATAACTTGCAATAAAAATAATATTTTATAAAAATTTGAGTTTTTAACCCCGTGTTATTAGTTTTATGGGGAAATAATGCGATTTTCACAGATTTATTTTATCATAAACTTAAAAAATACATAAAAAAATCTTAGCGATTTAAATTAGAGCATATACATTTTGTGAAGAATTTCTATTTTACCACTGTGATACATTTTATATATTTTACCATATGTGATACATTTTATATTAATGTAAAATGAATTTTTTTAAATAGGAAATGAAAATATTCAGTAAACCCTCCCATTCTTCTCTAGAATATGACGCTGAATTCGAATCAGCCACCATCTGAACGCTATTCATAGCAAATCGTGAGAAATAAATGTTTCCTTGAAACATTTATTTCTCACGATATTTTTCTCAAAACAATAGCGAAATTTTTTGTCGCTAACGAATTCGTTATACTAGAGTTATATTCATTTATCCGCAAAAACAGCACTATATGGTCGTAACGACCGCGTTATAAAGTAATTGGCTTATCACTGGCGATTTCTTTTCGTTTATGTAATTTTAATTTAGAGAAATAATGTTATATATATTTGCGAATCACTGAAAATCCTAATGTGTAGGAAAAAAAATTCTTAAACTGCTGTTTTATATAATACGAAAACAAAATTCGTCTTTAGTAACAGCAGGAATAGTTGTTTAAATGTATTTTGATCATTTAATGATACATTTAATCATCTGATAATTCTGTAATAGATAAAGTACTTTTATTTCCACGTTTGAAAATATCTATGTAAAAGAAAATGTGTGTCTAAATTAAAATGGTTTAGGTAATATCTGGACTAACCGAGTTCTTTTAAAATTTTGTGATGTAATTTCTAGTAGCTACGATCCCATATGTACATGACACCTCTTTTGCATTTGTGAAAAATGGCCTGTCAAAAGTAATGGAAAGTTTTGCATCTGTTTTCTCCGGGTAGTACTTCAGATTTTTGGTATATTTTAGAAACTTTCGCAACTAATATTATACGTAGAGAGAAATTTTTAAATGTACAACTAAACATTTCAATGCCGTTGATAGTATAATTATCAAAGTTAATATGAATTGTAAAACCCTGTATATTAATTAGAGTATTAAATGCTATTTTACGCATATTTTAGATCAGTGGTTTCCAAACAATTTTGGTCGCGGAACCCTTTTGAAATTTAATTTGATTGGCGGAACCTCCAAATGAGAAAAAACTCCCTGTGGTTCAAATTATTCATTCAAATTTTACTCGTTTTTTAAAATTTTAAGAAAACTCAAACGGCTACTGTAAACCTTAGAGTCAATTGAGTGGTCTGGGTCTTCAAAACTATCAGGTCACGAAACCTTTGGAATATTGTCGCGGATCTCCAAGAGTTCTGCAGAACACACTTTAAAAACCACTGTTTCTAGACAATTATTTTGAGATTTATAACCATCATTTCTTTACTATGATTATTGTTAGAAAAATGTTTATTAATTAATTAATTGCTGAAAACTTGATATCTCATATAATTTTGATATTCTTCGAAATACTGTTTAAAATATTGTTATAGTTGTTACTAATACCGTATGTCAGAAACTAGGCCAGAGAAAACCCATGAGACCAGAGTCCATGATAAAGGAAAAGAGATCGCAGCTTCTGTTGGACCAGAGACCCCAGGCACTCCATGGTATCTGACTTTTACAAATATCATCCAATTTAACCTGGAACCCAGTGGGATGACAGTCCTAGGGACCGCACCCTTATCTCAGACTTTCGGATCTACAGATTTATCGTGGACATAATCGGCGTAGACACGGGGACAGTTTTGGGTGACGTCAAGGGTCGAACTCGGGTCCACCACGTGCTATTCTCTCGTCTTAACGACTGGGGTATATAGGCCCCTTTCTGTTTATAATTAAATTGTGTAAGCATGTACCAACAGTATAGAGCAGTTAAATTTACATTTTTGACTATAGTTTAAAAATAAAGAGCTCACTTATGCAGAGTCACGGGTTCTAGCTTTCAGAACGCCTTTATTGGCAGATTCTGGGATTATGAACTCATTTGTCGCAGTTTCGTGCAGTTTTGAACAATTTTCTTTAAATTTTAAATCTGTTGGGTGTCAGGACTGACTTTAGTTGGGGAAGGAGGGTACCGTCCTTGTGGATGTCGCCCCCACTGGGTTCCGGTTTAAATTGGGCAGCACTATCTCGGCCATCCAAACAGATGCCTTACACTTTCGGGTAGGTCGAACGGTCTGGATCGAAATAAAGAAAGGACTGACTTAATCTGCCGTTCACCATAGGGTAGAAAATTTAATTTTCGTCATTGTAATAATAGCAAATATATGGATAATTCCATGCCTGGAGAAAAAAAATATGTCTATTTATTTCAATCTCGAAACATCATAAAATAAGTATATTACCGTTTCAAAAAAATAAGTCAGTAACTTCTTTAAATTATTGTTGCAGTATCTCTTTGAAAGAAGCCTCTTGTCATGCAGAAAGACTTGGGTTTATCTTATTCTCAAATATTGATGATCTGGCTACTTCGGAAACACACTAGATTCCTCAGAGGCGACAGTCTGAGGTCAGTTCTGTGACAGGATCTCTTATAGAAAATATTTTAGGATAGTAGAAAGTGAGCTCTTTATAACAAAAGGCCATTTCTTAGGAACAAACATTGAAACTGACCAAAACTTCAAAAGAAAAATGAAAAGAAAGTTTGTTTTCAATCAGGTAGATCCATGCTGGATATTTTAGAACACTTTTTTTTCTGTTTAAAGTGAATCTGTAAAAAATGATAGTTGTTTCAAAATATAACAAATTTTACATCTCTTGTATATGTTCAAGGAAAATATTCAAGGAAATTTTAAGGAAAATATTTATTGTAATAAGGTCTCTGCTCTTGCTTACTATGCTCGTCAACCCCGGAGAGATCTTCACGGATGTTAAGAAATCTAATGAATTAACAATATTGAATAACTACTGTTAACTTCATTACGAATGTTATAACCATAGAGGAGGATAAATATATTTCTTTTAACATATTAACTGCCTGACTTAGCAATAACCACAAAGTTAGTTTACATTTAAAATTTGTTTTTCACGTAGATCTGTTCGTGCTGTGTTTGTTAGAGGATTATGAACAAAAAACATTCTTGTATTGTGGTTGTAAGCTGTATCTGCCTTAGAGCTTACAACCACAGCAACTAATTTCCAGATGAAGTGTACTAACTAATGTTTAAAAATTAGATATCTATACTTTTAATGTTTTAAGTGCTCTAGTCTTTGTACATATATTTGAGGTTTCTGCCATGAACCGTTGGAAGTTGGCTCGATCTATTAAATCTTTATCAAAACTGGTAACGTTAAATTTTATTAATGAATATTTAATTGAATAAATTTAAATAAAAATTCTAAGCCAGTCTTGCACATATAAGGGTCCATATTAGTTTCTATGTAAAATTTTAGAAGTATATGTTTTGCCCTCTATTTGCAATGCAGAGTCAAAATTTCACAAGATTTTTTTACGAGTAATGACACATGTTTTGTCTCTCTAATAAAGTTCTTGAATTATCTCTTAAAAGAGCAATTTTAACTATAATAAATCACATTTATAACAATTACAATATTTATAAAATTGAAAGACATTAAAATGGGATGCAGTTGAACGATATGGACAATTGGGGGTAAGAAATGGATTGTCAGGTTTGTCTTTTAACATTTTTTTAAATTTTAAGTATTATGGTAAAAGTTGTGGTTGTACTATATATCAACATTAAATTATAAACAAAATTTGAAAAACAAATCGTATTAAACTGCAGTTTTAATCAAATTAATCTTTTTAATCAAATTTTTTTTAATTTGATTTTCAAAAATTAATGTTTACATATCGATTTTTTTTAATTTATTGGAATATACTACTAAAAATTATGCATGAATTTATATATTTTTCTGATATTAGATTTACTATAAATTTCTTAATGTCACTTATACTGGAAAAGCGGACAATTCTTAGTTTAAAAATTATTTTAAAATTAACTACAAATCTTAATGTTAATACTCCATACATAATGTTATCAAATACACATTAAAACTAATATGTGCAAAAAATTTAAAACCTTAAATAAAAACCTTAAAAAACAAAAAAAAAAAACGTAGCATATTTTTTAAAACATGACAGTCGGCAGAAAATGAACGTGAAGAAAGATAAAATTAAAGTTTTAAGTTGGTTTTTTCACTTCTTTCAACGTACTTTAAAATTTTAATAACTTCTTAGATATACTGAAGTTTCACCTACATATTTAGAAAAGTTAGTTATATATAATATGATGATAAAGAAAAATAATTTTTTTTGACAAATTTTAGAGTATTGTGTCCTATTAAATACATAAAGATGCCTAATTTTAAAATTTATAATGTATCTATGAAAAGGACAGTTTTGATTGCAGTGTCAATAGATTTAATGCAACATGAAGTTGTCGAATTTTTAAAGGAACCACATTTTCATGTTGTTGGATAAGCAATTTATAAAATAAAATGTACAGAGTTTAAAAGTTTTGAACGTGTATATAAATGAGTGGAAATAGGTGATGTTTTCTACATTAATCTTATGTAAATTCTGTTGGTGTAGTGAAAGTCATATGCTGCCCACATATCTATAGATATAAATCTAATAAAGCATTTTCTCGTATTTTCATCTAAAGTTTTCTTTCATGCAGTAGGGTGTCCACGGCGTAAAGCAACTTTTACAGGTAGAGTAAATGCTAAAATATTTCAACCGTGGGAAGCGTTTTGCTTCAATTCATGCATATATGAATTAAATTAACCATAATAAAGTTTTATTATGCTTAGCATAACAAAAATTTTACTATGCTTTATGTAATAAAAATATTTAAGCTTTTATACGTATGAAATAATATATGGTTTCTATTATAGAAAAATAACGTGGTGTAAAATTAATAATATTACGACTAAATTTTATGAACTCGCTGAACGATAAGATTCTAATAACTTAATTAAAACTTTAAAATAAATTATAAATTTATACAAAAATATTTAAAATAGATAATACTTTAAACTTTTAAATCAATCTATATTCAACATTTAAATACATCAATATACATTTTATTTTTTATACTTACTGTTAAAAAAATCTGATGTGGGCAGCACATGACTTTCCTTATATAATGCAATGAATTTACTACTTTTACAGTAAAAAAAAAGATTATTTTTATAGTAGTTATTTATATTCTTTCCAAGATATTGAATTTTCGTCAATGAGTCGTCATTTTTCATGTCGTCATCATCAATGAGTCGTCATTGATTTACCAAATTCGTCGCCAAAATCTCGCCAAGCGTTATAGACGAAAAACTAAGTTATTCTTGCAGCAGATAAATGACTATTGGCGTTCAAATACAAAAGTATTACTCAAAGTATCTTTTTTCATGAATGCAACGAGCTAGATCCATGAGAATGATGTCACCAATTTTATCGCATGGTATTACATATGAAAAGTGAACATGTTTCTCAATAGGAAATATTTTTTTTTATTTTATATGACCTTTTGATAATTTTTTTGAAAATGTGCAATATTTCAAAAATGGTTCATGTTAGCGTTCTAAAAGTTATGTCAATCATTTTCTAATGAAAAATTACATAAGAAATGTCTATTTGTGTAACTTTATTAGCGGTTTTGATTTTTTGACGATTTTTTCAAAATTTCACTCGAAATTTTAGGGGGTTTTGAACATTTGATTGCGTATAAAAACAATTGGCTTCCAGTGATTATGGATTGTGATTTTTGTACCAAATTTCGTTCGAATCGGTCCATTCGTTCGCCTGTTATCGTCTCCACAGGCTCACTGGCACACACACACACACACACATACTTTCACACACACACACACACACACACATACTTTCACACACGCACATACTTTCACACACACACACACACACATACTTTCACACACACACACATATACTTTCACACACATACACAAATACTTTCACACACACACATACTTTCACACACACAGACATCACTTCAAAAATGTTTGATTCGTCATCAGGGAGTCTTGAAACGTGCTCTCCCGTCAAAAACTTGAATTCGAATTTTCGACCCCGTCACAATACTTTCTTTATACATTATGTATATAAGAAAAGTAAAAATAAAAATTTGAGTTGTACTGTTTTTAGAAAGCCTTTTACTTTCCTTATAACACCATTGAAGAGAAAATATTTGAGTGGTGAAAAATTTGACTCTCGGAATTTGATGAAGTTGCCAGTTTTGGGTTTCCTTGAATATGAATCAACAATTTTTAAATAATGCCGATATGTCTGTGTGAGTCTGGGCAGGATGTCTTTATAAAAAATTATTTACATTCAATGACAGTGGGCACGACATAAAAGTCTTAAATGAATAAATTTAGCTGTACTATGTACTTTACATAACG
This sequence comes from Amaurobius ferox, assembly GCA_951213105.1. Lineage (NCBI taxonomy): Eukaryota > Metazoa > Arthropoda > Arachnida > Araneae > Amaurobiidae > Amaurobius > Amaurobius ferox. Next base: position 38,539,719 of record OX578140.1, on the reverse strand, counting down.
TTGTTATGATTTTTTTTTATACAATTTTGAATAGTTTATAAAAAAAAAAACATGTTTTCTTGTACAATATATTTAAAAGAAAACAGATCTGTTTTTATACTGAAAAGTCAGCATCTGAATTTAATGATTTAAATTTAAAGGGTTATTGATACTTAGATTATAATGCTTAAAAATTTTGGTCTTACGATTATTTTTTAATTTATAAATGAATATTTTAATTTTCAGTCAATTATAAAATAAGATTAAGTAATCAATTTTTATGATCTTAACTTTGAGTCGCTAAAACCGTAACCAGAAACATTGCATACTTAAAAATGCATAAATAAGAAAATATATAAATAAAAATCAGCGGTGATTCTAGTCCAATGGATCGAAATGCTTTTGCGTGAATAACATTTTGTGAAGTAAAACTTAAGTAAAGTAACTTAAGTTTGTTTGATTTCTTCAGACTCATTTGCTCCATTTACAGGCTTTCAAAGCACTACAAGTTACTCGCTAACTGTTTGTAACTAGCTAGCACTTTTAGTTTTCGCCCCGATTTCATCTTAAAACTCCGACCATAGATTTTACCTCAAAGTATCCAATTATTTTACCAACTTGTTTTGCGTTATATAAATTAAAACTTATATATCTGACGAGATTTTACATTTAAGTTAATCTACAAACTTGCCTGACAGCACATGAATATGTATATTTCCATTTACTCAGTTAAAGCCTCACCTATCATTTAACATTTTTTGAATCCCCAACATTGATTAATTTGCCATTTAAAAAAAAAAAAAAAAGTACTCGTGCTTGTGCATCATTATTTCACCAAAGATGTAAACAGATTGAGTTGCAACAATTGTGACATTTTAAATAGTATAGCTTCCCCTCAGCTTCTTTGGAAAACCCAGGTAAAAATGATAAAATATCGAAATTATAACCACTATGCTTCAAACACTAGACGTTTGATCCAAAATTCAATTAGACTTAGAGGGTTTTAAATAGCCCCACACTTAAAATACTGTGCCATGTGCTGCCTCCAACGTTGGTTACAATCGGATTAAACTTTCTATTTTTCAATTAACGTTGAAATGGAAATTTAAATTTTTAATTATAGTGAATTATTTAATTATCCCAAATTTTCAATATTTACGTCATCGGAAAGCAGTTTTAATACAGGTAGTTTGGTAATTGCAAATTGATTTTTAAGTATATTTTAATAAATTTTAAATAAAGATATATTTCATATTAAACAAATGAGAAATTCTATGTTAAACGATTCATCTTAAACTATTTGATATTTTTCTTCGTAAAAAAATTCTCTGAAAACTGTAAGCTTGGAAACTTCCAATAAATTTCATTTCGTGGTTGTATGTTTAATAGGGACTTTGAAGCTAAATTATACAGTTTAATCCGTCTTTTTTTCATTCGTCCGATTGAAGAACTCAAAGAAAAACGACTTTTCGACTCACATGATAGGGGGGATCTGAAGCAGATCACGTGACTAATCGACGAGAATAGATTTTATCGTCACAAGCGGTCTTTCAGGTTCCGATCTTATGTTTTGTATATATTTATAAATTGTTACTATATTGATTTGTAATTTGTGACAGATTGTTTGTCAGTATAGCGAATAACTGCATTTGTACGCAGTACGCGAGGCCCTAATTATTCCAAGTTAGAATATTTTATTCCTCCCTGTTATTATTTTCGTCCCTAGGTCTTCTTTGCTCCTGGTCCTATGGAGCGAAGTGAGCTCCGTCGGATCTCTAACGGGCGTGAAGATCTGTTGTGTATTACGCCTACGTAACAAGCGGCCACGAGCTCAGCTCCCGACTAGCGAAGCCAGTTCCGGGGATTAGCGAGCATGGGAACTAACTCTTAATGGATTTTAAAAGGATTAAAAAAGTTAAATGACGAATTGGAGGACTAGAAACTACTGATGTGAAGAAATAAGTTGATATTTTCAATACCAGAAAAACTGTATTAATTTTTATCATATCATTTTTATCATATTTATATCATAAGTAATGATACAAATTGAAACACTGTGTTCTAATAACTTTAATATATTTCAAATACCTTCTACGCATTGCACATAAACGAATATAATTTAAATTATCTAAGAGTCTTTATTTTAGGAAACGTAAGTTGACTTTTATGTATGAATATATCCATTGTAAAACAGTCTTTAAAGTATTTTTGCTGAAAGTTTACAATTTCTTTTAATTAAATTATTTTCATTAAAATTTTAATAAATAACTTCTAAATATTTAATAACTCTTTCAGGCACGAAATACATTCCTCTATATATGAATATAATGGAAGATGTAACCTGCAAGCCTAGATTTTATATAGGAAACCATGCTGAAAAGCTACTTTTAAAGACTGAATAAAAATTGAAATGTTTATTCATTAGAGGTTAGACAATTTTGAGTTATCTTAAAATGCTATTTATAATGCTGGTTTTAGCTAATGTTAATGTAAAATGTTAAATGTTTAATTTGAAAACAACTTTGTAAGCAATGGAGTATTTTGTAGAATTTTATTTTATCTTCAGTGCATTTTGAAATATTGTTTTAAATTAAAACATATTCCTTTTCATTGCGCTGCCCTGTTACTTTACAAATTATTAGCCGATTATTAACAGTTTCCAAAGTTTAACTCTAACATTGATAAAATTCAGTAAGAACTGTTGCAGTTTAAAAGATTAAATAATCTTACAAAATTAGCAAATATGTAGAATTTTGATTATATAATGATTGAAAAAAAGAATGCTAATAATTATGTGGGCAGCAATTTAAAACCATGATTAAATTACTGCGCTCATAGTTATTAGCATATTCAAAGTGTATAAATAAAAGCAATTTTGCTATTAACTGGCAGTGGAAAAAACTTAATATTTGGTTTTAAACATTTATATATATATATATATATATATATATATATATATATGTGTATATTAATATATATATATATATATATGTATATATTAATATATATATATTTATATATATATTATAAGTAATAAGATATATTAATATTACGCACATATATATATATATATATATGTATATATATATATATATATATATTAAAATTGTAAATCCAATGTTAGAATGGAAGTAGTAACTCAATACACTATCTTAAAATTATGTATATATACATACAATCCAAAAAGTCAAATTGTGAAACTAAAATAGCATAAAAATATTTTTTTTCTAATGAATTTAAAGTAATGTTCTTTATATTATCAAATAACATGTATTTTATTAAGAGCTCATTTTATATGTGCTATCCAAAGCGCCATTAGCATTAAATGGACTGTAAGGTGAATTTTAATTGTTCATTTGGCTTGCTAAACTGATTTTAAATTCATGAATTACAAAAAAATAAAGAAAACACTCAATAACATAATTTGAAGGAATTGTGCGTCGATGTGCATTAATTGTGTCTATACAAAAAGCATGAATTCTTTTGATGAATTTTTCTTTTGACAGTTGAAGATGGTGAAAAATTATTAGAACCAACCTTTCATCCTGGAATCATAAAAAAAAAACCTCTTCTGTTAATTTAATCAGTTAGAAAACAAATCCCGCCCCTTCAAAAGAAGCATTTAGCGATCTCGAATCACCAATTACTCTCAGCTTCCGCGCTTCGCTACACAATAACTCACCGCCTCCCCCCCCCCTCTTTTTTCTTCATTTTTCAATTGCAACGCATGTAAAGTGTCGCCATCCCTAATGAATGTATTTAAAGGGGGGCAGATGGCCTATGATCGAACCCCCCCCGGATAATAGACCCGTCTGCCATCTGCCGCCTCAGTGCGACATCATTGGCTTCAATAGCTTTCCACTTTTGACAGTGAGAGGGGGAGAGAGAGGTTTTTTATTAGGTATATTGGTGTTTTATGCCCGCCTGGTAGGCGTTAAGTTAAATTAATTTGTCCTGGGGGTTTAGGGTGATGATAGTGCTGGGGCGGCGGAATTGACATTGATGAGAAAGGGATGAGTCGCTCAAGAAGAAAGTAAATAGTGCCGAGTTGTTATGCATGGAATACGGGAATCCAAAGGAGAGGATTACTAGCTGGTGATCCGTCAGTCTATTTTAATTTTTTTTATCTCTTTTTTCATTTAAAATCATAAAAATGATGAATATGGTGGAGAAAAACTGCTTTTGTATGTCTATTTTCGCATTTTTGTAATTATGTACAAACATACATTGAGGCACTTTAAATAAGTGATTTATTCATGAAGTAAAAAATTGCTGAGATCGGTAATAATTTAATAAATTTTCTTTTTTTACTTCTGTATATCTTTCTTCTTGCTTGGAAAGACACAAATGAAGATAATTTAAAAAACTGAAACTTATAAAGCTTTTTTCTTTTCTCTTATTTTCTGATTTACTTATGGTAAACAACACATTTGTGTTAATACATAATTTCGTTTTTTATAAGACTTTTTAAAGGTAAATACGTACTTGAGGTATTTTTCTTGTAGAAAAAGTTATTAATTTATGTAAAATTCAGCAAGTATTTTCATTAAGTAGATTTTTTAATAGTGCTTTACTTATGAAGCGCAATATTGACAATCAGGCTCTTATAATCATTCATATTCATGAAAATATTTAATTGAAAATGAATTTTTTTTAATTTCACAGTATTTAGAATGATGCAAAAATTATTAAAAATTAATATATTTAAAAAAATAAATAGCGATAAATTATAGATTAAAAATAGACTTGTATTAAGAGTAGACCTAAGAGAGGCAACTGGAAAGCAAATTGAATACAGTCCAGCCAATCAGAAACAAGAAGTAACCCACAAGTTTGGCTGTGTGCTAAAGCACTGCATTAATATAGTACTAGCAAGATGAGTCAAGGCCGAACAAGGATTGCTGAGCTCAACAAGACGAAAAATAAGAAGAAAAGTCGCAAAAGTGTGCAAAAAGCTAAGAAATGGGGTAAATATAAAGAAAAAGGGATAAAAAAGTATAGGGTACTCCGCCAGACCAAGGACAAAAATGTGTTACTGGGCAAATTATTAAGTAAATTACTAGAATTTTTCTGGATATGGAAGCCCTCAAAAACTTAAGATCAGAGATTAACCTGCATTTTTGTATGATCTTTGTTGAAGAGAACTCAGAACGGTGGTCAAAATTGAAACATTATTGAGCAATTGCAGATGTATTAAATTCTTGCTTTTTGACACAGTTTTCATGCTCCTTATTATGGAACTTTAAAACACGCTTATTCTGACCACACTGGTAAGCATGAAGCTTGACAAGAAATACTGTAAATGCCTCCAACTATTAGAAATTTCAACGACATTCTTAAGATTAGGAAATATGAGTTTATTAGAAAGTGTGAACGCAATCTTAAACTCGACATTTTAAGGAGAAGTCTGCCAAGATTGTTAAAGCAATCCTGTTTTAAGCATTCAGTGCGCACACATGTTGTTCGAATGTTCACATATTCTAATGCTCTAGAGGTGTAGATCTAGGAAGATAGATAGGCTCCCAATTCTAATTACTAGCTGGCTATATGCGCCCATTGCATCAACTTCGGATTTGTTTTGTCTAGCATTCTTGAAGGGGATCCAGCGTATTCCCGAAATAGCTGTACATTGTTTTATTATTATTTATTTTTTTTTGTATTTAAATACGTTGCTTAAGTTTTTCTTATTATTGTTAAATTCATTTAATTTTTATAAGAAGTTAATGGAGTATGACTGAACTCAACTTCTTCATGCCAGAATTCAGGCTTAAATAGCTTTTATTTTTTTGCAAGGGAAAATATAAAAAAATATAAAAGTATTATATATACGTATAGCTTAAACTGATTATAAAGTAATACAACGAAAATAATTGAGTTAAGAGTAACCTACAACACAAAATTAATAGTATCGACTGGTTTCGAAGGCAAAATTCACATTCATTGTTAGGACGCAGAAGAAGCGTAACCTTCACTCGTGGGAGAAAGATCGGTAACTGATGCATGAACAGCAAACATGACTGAAGCAGTACTGCCAACGGCGAGAGAATAAGAAAGAGATAAAACAGCCAAGGAAGAAAGAAAGTGGGAAACGATGAATGAACGGTAAAATACCAAAGCTCATTTAAAATAAAATGTCCAAACCAGCGGAAAGAAAAAAAAACAGATTTTAAACGAAATATTAAAATAAAGGGAGAAAAAAAAAGTTTTTAGAAGCTATATCAAAGAGCATCGACACAAAAGTAATGCAAATGAAATTGAGGAAAAGGAGGAAAATTAATGTAAAAGAAAGAAACAAACGAAATCAAAAAATTAAATCAGAGATTTACAGGCAATAGAGAAGAAATATTAGCATTAATAAAGGAGTTTGACTGAGAAACAATTGAGAGGAATCAAAATGATCTGAAAAGTTAAAAACGTGATTACAGTTCCAAGAATATTCAGCAATTGCCGGTTTAGAAACCTCTTGTTTTGAAATATGGCTCATGTGGTCATTATTATGAAATTTAAGAGCTCTGTTTTTGAACAACATAACCAAGACCGCATTAGCAAGGAATGTGGTGTGGCCTTTAAGAGAAGAAAAATGAATTTTGTTAAGAGGTTTAAAGACACACCTAAAATTGAAACGGGAAATAATATTGGAAATAACAATGGAATACAATTTGTATTGTATTCCATTTTCTAATTTGGATTGCTATGTTAATATTCGATTGAGTTCGGCAGCTTTGCTCTAACATTTCGAATATTTATTTTCTTATTATTTATTTCGTAATATACTAAATTATATTACATTTGTATAATATATATATATATATATATATATATATATATATATATATATATATATATATATATATATATATATATATATATATATATATATATATATATATATATATATATATATATATATATACAGGGTGTCCCAAAAACTTTGACCGTGGCTTTTATTTCTTAAATATTGATCTTAGACATATATAATAAATTACAAAGTTTCTTAGAAAAAGGTACAGAATTTTATGAAATCGATTAAAATTTTCAAGGGAATTAAATCTTAAGAAATACAAAATTAAAATTTTTATACTGCCCTCGTACAAAAACATTTTCAATGAGTAAAATATGCCCCATACACTAATAAGGTGATGGGCAACACTTCAGCATTTTATCATAAAATGTCCCAGAGATATGAAAAGATAAAAATGCTGACTTAAACCACTTTTCGATGCATCGACATAGGTTCTCAGAGGGGAAAAGTCATGTCGGCAGATCGGGTTTCAGGGGCTATACACAAATTACGAAATAGAATAATGATTACATAAATAAATAATAATTTTGCTATTTATTGGTACAAAAGTATTGACACTGTATAGAAATAATAACTTTACACAATGATTACAAAACTCGTTCAAAATGTTTTCCATCCATGCCATTACAGAGCTGCATTTGCCTGATAACAGTTTTGTGCACTCGATCAAGTTCTTATTCGGTGATGTCACGACAACCATCTTGAATGCGTTGTTGCAACTCTGCTTTATTTTAGGAAGGTGGCAGATAAACAGTTGTTCGTAAACGACCCACAAATAAAAATCCATAGGCGTTAAATTAGGGGATCTAGGGGGAAATTCGACTGGCCCATGCAAGCCAATCCACTTGTCTGGAAACTCGTTCTTTAACCAGTGCTTCACAAATGTTGTATGGTGAGCTGGAGATCCGTCCTGTTGAAACCATACATGTGGAAGTACTGTTAGAGATAGTTCATCCATAAAATGAGGAATAACCGCATTCAGAATCTCATTAACATATCTGTCACCCGTCAGCGTACCATCATACAGTATGGGTCCAAGCAAACGGTTTCTTAAAATACTACACCATACATTCACAGAAAATTGCTTCTAATTATGAATATCACGCATTTGTGTCAGACCAGAAGTGCTCATTTTGAGGATTTATGCATCCACCTTGTTTAAAACAGCATATGTCAGTCTAAATTACGTTTTTCAGGAAAGAGGGATTTGCATCTTCCTAATTTAGAGCCCAATTACAAAAATCTAGATGATGTTGAAAATCTGTTGGCTCCTGTCCTTTCACACCCTGAATGTTAAACGGATGCCATTTATTCAGACTCAGTATTCTCCACATTGTTGTACGTGGTACGTTCATTTCTGAAGCAGCGGTACGAATACTACTAAGTGGATGACTGCAAAAGTAAGACAAAATATCAATATCTACATTAGTTGACTGAAGTTTGGGCCTATCTAGTCCACCTACACGATGTACGCTTCCTCTTTCATGCACTCGTTGCACTAATCGAGAAATAAATCTCCCAGACGAATGTCGAGAATTGGGAAAAGTACGTTGATATTCCCGTGCAGTTTCGTTAGCATTGCTATTTCATAAACTGTACAGTATAAGCATTACAAAAAGTTCTTCGTTGTTGTATTGCAACATATTGTCGGTAAAAGCTAACTACACTCTCAAAATGTAGCAGAAATGTGAAATACTTAAGGGTCGTAAAGACTGCCGGGCTGCGCGCGCTACGCGTGCGTAAGCAAGCCGATTGATCAATGGCAGAGCAAAAACAACTTTCTCATGTGATGATGCGTCTGTTGCAATTGTGTGACGCACCGCTCAGAGGCAGATATTTGCATATGCATACATTTCTAAGCTGTTTTAATGTTCACTTTGTTTGTGCCATTTCCAAGTTTTATTCTGTAATTAATCATGCAAAATTTTAAGGTATTTTTCAGGAAACATATTTTTGAAAAATTGTAAATAAATCTAAAGCTAAGAGGCAGATAATTTGCCTATGATGCATTTCTGCGTTGCGTCATTTGCACTCTTGCTGTAAACATTTACATTTTAAAATGTGATTAATCCCTCACCAACTTTGTTTAAACTTATCTCTGGCACTTTTTATAATAAAATGCTGAAATTTTGTACATCACCTTATTAGTGTATGGGGCACATTTTACTCATTGGAAATGTTTTTATACGGGGCCGTATAAAATTTAAAATTTTCTATTTCTTCAAATTTAATCCTCTGAAAATTTTTATCGATTTCATAAAATTGTGTACGCAACTTTGCAATTTATTATATATGCCTAAAGTCAATATTTAAGGAATAAAAGCCGAGGTCAATGTTCTTGGGACACCCTATATATATATATATATATATATATATATATATATATATATATATATATATATATATATATATATATATATATAAATATATATATATATATATCACCTCAAAAGAGTTCGATTCGAGCCCGGAGATGCTTGAAATGTGCTCTTTCGTCCAGAATTCGAATTCGAATTTTCGACCTCGTCACAATACTTTCCTTATATATTACACTATGTATAAAAGGAAAGTGAAAAACATTGTTTTAGAGAAAAATTCATTATGCTAATTATCGGTAAGCCCAGATTTTAACATTTACAGAAAATTATCAAAAATATATTTTGCTGTATAAAATATATCATTCATAAAATAATGGTCGGGGTTTTTGTGCATTAGCTTGTCGTATAAAGTAATTACTGTGCGTCAGACTCTATGGCAATCGCTTCTGAATTAAGCATAATTGTTATTCATAGTTAATCTGTATATACATTGTTGCACAATGGTTACTGATCCAAACTCTTGTTGAATTCACAAGGGTTCGAGAAAAGATGATAGATACCCCGCGCAGTTGAGTAAATAAAATATTAGCAACTGACTTCTGTGCTAGTGAGTAAACTGCATTGCACTTTTATGCATTATGAATTGCGCGTGATACGCCTACAAATAAAGTTCATTTATAATTTTGACCGGGGAAAAGGGTTAATAAAAACATCATCAAATATATTATTTATTTTATTTCGTAAGGCAATATTTATGTAGAAATATGGCAAACTCAATAACATTGGTAACTACAAATTGTATTTCAGCGCGTGTCTTATATTTTTATTTTTTAAATTTCGTACACTTAAGAGAATATTTTCTTTTCAACAGCTTGCTTCATTTTCCCTGTGTTAATCTATGGAAATAGTTCTTAACTTCTGTAACTTGTTTGTTTTTCAGGGTTTTTCCTGCTGTTTGTCAAGCATAGATTCTAAAAAGAGAAAGTTTTACGCTTTTTAAAGCATCGGTGAAACAATGTGTAGTATCTTTAATATTTATTGAAAAGCGATGCTTCCATTTTACAAAAATAATAGAAATACTTTTAATTATTTTTTCGATTATTTTAATGTACAAACCTTCTTATTTTTAGCATCTGTACGTGGTAAAAAATAGTGAAAAAAAATCCTAAAATCTAAACGAGCTAGAGGTGCTAGGAACTATTTTAAAACCGCACGCCATTATGGCGAAAGGATTTTTCTTTAGGATCTTGGATATTTAAGTCTAAATTTAAATCGAGGCTAATCCTCGTCTATTCTCCGAAACAGAAAAATCTGGACATAAATGATACTTTTGACGGAAAAGGTAGATATTTACTTCACTTATAAACTTTAACTGCTTAACTTTTACTATAACATACATAACATGTTCACATGTGCCGTAGTAGTACCTTCTACATGTTGGCAATATATGTTTAAAAGCTATATTATAATTTTTTTCACACCTGAATTTTACGATTGAATTTTTAGAGTGAATCAAGGTTATGAAACGGGCGAGGAGTATTGATTTTGTGCTGTGGGAACAATATCAAAAACTTTACACGTGTATTAGGATTTATATTTACTATTTTCCTTGTTAAATTTAAACATATATTAATTTTAACAATTTTTTTTATTTAGCTGGTAAGTTTTAGTAGATGGCCAGTAAAATATTAGCTGAACTAGACAAATTGGCTGGTGGAAATTTGAGCATATTTAGTAATTATGATAACAGCCCATTTAGTTTGTGAAGCTGGTTGCTTCTGTTATTTGTATATTATCTATTATTTACTTTACTGATGAACGTAGCTATTTTATTTTTTGAAACGAGGGTCATTTTAGTAGCTGCTACTAAATTTCCTAGTCTTGTGTATTTATAGGGTTCAATAAGGTGAAAAGAAGTTGGAATCGCTTCTCCGTAGTTCAACGTTTAAGATACGGCTGGCTAGTTTGAAAATTCGTGGTTTGATCCCCAGCTACAACAGTGAGTTAATTAGTTATAGCGTTATGAGTAAAATTTTTGCTATCTTTTGCTGTTACTTCTTTTCATAGATCATTGGAATTTTTGTATTATTATATTTTTTTCGACCGGCAATGCCTATCTTCCTGGATTATGCAAGTAATGTTTTGTTGACAGAAATTTTTCCACCTTTACTGTAGTGACTGCTCTATATCGTTTATCCTGACGAAAATGGCTGTTTTTTTTATTTTGAAACAGGTCGATACTTTTAATATATTGGTTATTTTATTGCTAACGAAGTATTTCTGATTTCATAGATCTATAGTCTAAATAGGCTATTTTGTAATATATGCAAATCCCCATTAAAATATGAGATCAGAAATCGATAAAAAAAATATGTTTTTAATCAATATCATTTTATGTAAAAACTCTGGTCTCTTATTTGTCAATCTTTATAAATTCCGCGACTTTACTATTTACCAACGAAAATTGACATGCAGTCTGCATTGATACCGAATTTTTAAATAAGAGATAAATGCATAAGGGAAACGACATTAAACGAACAAATACGAATTAAGGCCTAGAACAAACATATTTTAGTTCTTATGCTGAAAACATTATAACGATTTCTTAGAATAAATAATTCTACTTCCAAAAATACACATGCTTTGTAATCTCTAACCAATGCATTCAAATAGACCAAAAGTAGACGTGAAAAAGCAGAATGTCTGTAAACCGTCAGAATTTTTCTTTTTCTCCGTTTTATTGCTATGAGCCGTTGCGTGCGATCCTGCTGAAAATGGTAAAAAATAAGTCTATTTCTAAGTTTAATTTGAAACTCGGCAACGGTTATTCAATTCAAAACAACGACTGGTCTGGAAAAGAACGGTTTGCATGGTAGGCGAATTTTTTTTTTGAATCTGGTAACTTTTACCTTGTGCGTCTGAAACGAATTAACCCGGGATCACGCGATGTGGCGATAAATAGATGCAGAAAAAAGCATAATTTAAGGATGATGAGTATTGGCAATAGTAATGGAAAGACTGAGCACTTTTTCTGTTTTCCAAATATGCGGTAAACACGTGAAGTAACCATTGGAGAGGGAGCAAACGTTGACAGATGGGTGGAGGAAATGTCTAATCGTACCAGCCATTTGTGGCCACGCAAATTAAGATTGGAACGGAATTGCTTATGCGTTGTGAATGATTCTCATGAGTTTTTAGAGGTTCTCATGATTAGAACTCGAATTGTTTGAATTTTAAGATTTTTTATCGTATTATTTCCGATAGCAAGGTATAATTCCTGGATAGTTTTTATGAATAATTTGAAGTATGCTACAGTGTTAAAGGTAGGGGCGCGGTAGCCCAGTGGTTAGCGTGCGGGAATTGCACTCGGTAGGCTCGGGTTCGATTCCCTCCGCTGCCAAAACTACCGCCGTGTTCACGCGGAGTACGATTACGTTAAACGTATGGATCCGTAAGTCCTTCCGAGAGGTTGGTGGTAGGGGAAAGAGGGTACGGTTCCTGTGGATACCTCCCCCACTGGGTTCCAGTCTAAATTGGGTGACTCTTTCCGGCCGTCCAAACAGTTACCTTACATCTTTCTGGTAGGTCGGGCGGTCTGGGTCTCAACAACAACAACAGTGTTAATGGTATCAAAATAGTTTGAATCAGCGCAGATAAGCCAAATGCACCATCTATTGATCTTACGAAATTATTGTCAACATTAATAAAAAAAAACCCTTCTAAATAAATTTTATGGAGTATTATAAAAAAGTATCTTAAAAATATTTAAAAGTATGTATATATAAAAAATAAGTAAAAAATGCGAAATTTGAAATTTCTTTTTCATTCTGATGATCATTGTGATGTAAGCTGAACTAATAAACACCATGGAATGTAAATGCATAAGGAAGTCGAGTGAAGACTTACACTTTATTTTTTTCACTTTGGTGAATCGGTATCATTTAAGAAAGAAAACAAAATCGAAAATGAGAATTTTTAAAACAGCAAATGCGATATATAGTTTGAAATCTTATTCAGGCACCATACGACTTTTCCTACAGACTTAAATTCATCCGGTATTAAATTGAGTGTAACGGCTCAAAATGACACAAATACTAACTTAATATTATAACCAGTTTTTAGTTTAATACGTCTTCTTTTCCATTAAGTAACATAACGTATCTTAAAAATGTTGCATTCTCCTCAAATTTCCAAAAAAATTAAATACCTCGAAAATGGTACATCATACAGTAATGAAATTGGTCTTGTTCGCTTTATTAAAGTTAAAAGTTACGTATAAAATAAACATTTAATTAATGCATTTAAGTATAATTAGTTTGATATATCAGATGTTGACGATTTTTGCGGGCCGTTATGTCCAAAAGAGGCAGGTTTTATTTTTCCGAATCGTACCAAAATCTATTTTGCATTATGGTGATTTACAAGTGATTTATCTACTAAATTTTGTAAAATTTCGTCGAATAGTTTTTACCTAGAGTAGATACATACATTGCACAGCCACGCAGACAGCACACAAACACACACAGAAGCTATGCAAAATATAGACCTTTCGTTTCTAGAGTGTCTGAAACGTTTAGGTACATCGAAAACTCGAATTCCGATTTTCGATACGATTCCAATACTTTACATTATCATGTATTGCAAGGAAAATAAAAGGGCGTCTATTTATATATTATTTGGTGTTATAAAACAAAATTATCTCATTCCATTGAATAAAAATATCGATAAAAAGAAAAAACGATTTTAATTTATTGGAAAATGTTACGTGCTATCCCTAATAATTTGCTAATCTCAAGATCTTATTGTCCCGCAGGTTTGAAAATTTTATATAAGTTTTTTTAAGGAAAGTCATAATTTATACTCTTATGTTTTGATTTATTTATCTACAAATATCGGATGCATTTAAACGATAATATCATTATGATTTATAACGAATTTTGTTACACAGAATTTTATAACATAATAAACATTTTTATAAAAAAAGGAATATATTTTAGCAATTTTTAGCATTTGCAATAAAAATTGACCAAGCTCGTATAAAACGTTGAGTAAAATGGAACCGTGTGAAATAATGCGTTCATAGTGTGAAGTAATGTGTACACAGTGTATAGGAGTGTGTATGAAGTGCATGTGTATGTGTGCAGAGTTTGTAGAAGAATGTATGAAGTAATGTGTACATAGTGGGTAGAAAAGTGTGTGAAGTAATGAGTACATAGTGCGTAGAAGTGTGTATGCAGTAATGTAAAGCTTGTGTACTTAGGCATTGGAAAATTAAATTGGCTAATATTGAACAAATTGTATATAAATTTGCTATGCAAAACCATCGTATTAATAAATGCATTTCATCCTGTGTAAGTTTTATCATACATAAACAAACCATATATATAACGAAATGATATATTGTTTTTTCACTTCTTAAAAGTAATTTTTCCCATAAAATATTTACGCTATTGCATAACTGTTTCATTAATTTTGCAGTCAATCTCTAAATTAAATATTAATCAGTTAGAATTATATTCGCCATTTAACATCTATTGACTATCCAATTTATTCAATAAGTCAGATTAACAGCTTGAAAGAAAAAAAATCCTGTATAATTTCAAAGTGAGTTTCTAAATTTAATTTTACATGAGGAAAAATGATTAGAACTAGAACTAAACCCAATACTATTTGATATTATTTAGTCATTATTTGAATCATGGAGGTAAAATGAAGGAGTTGAAACTCTATGTTTGGAAAATGACAAAATCGTTTGTGATAATAATTTAGGTGGTGCAGGGTGGAGGGAGGGGGGGGGGGTAGGCAAGTTCCACCGCATAGTATTCGTTTCTATAGTGAAAGGCTGATATACATTAAATAATATTTAAACTGTTTATTTTCAGAAATAAATTACCAGTATATTAGAACTTAAACAATAAAAATATTCCTGCGTAGTCAAATTTGTTTTCCCTTTCAAATTTTTTTATCGCCATATATTCTACAGTTGTTTTTGCAAAAAACAGGAACCAAACGCTAACTACCTCTACTTATAATTAGAAAACTATATTATAAAAATAATCAAAAATGCATATACTAAACACTACGCTTTCCTTTTGTGTCAAATGAGAGCAAACAGATGGGACTTTATTAACATTAGCCACACTTAGATATAATTCTTAAAATATTATGGTATTTTCAAGCTTTTAATCCATAAGATTTTTATCTCCTCTCTAACTCCATTATCTGGACATTTAAATGTTATTCTGATACAGTCACTCAAATAAATTACTGCAATAATTTCCATTTCTCTGTACAGCAATTTTTACAGCTGAAAAATTATTATTTCATAAATGAAAATAACTTATTAACATTAGTCACACTTAGATATAATTCTTAAAATATTATGGTATTTTCAAGCTTTTAATCCATAAGATTTTTATCTCCTCTCTAACTCCATTATCTGAACATTTAAATGTTATTCTGATACAGTCACTCAAATAAATTACTGCAATAATTTCCATTTCTCTGTACAGCAATTTTTACAGCTGAAAAATTATTATTTCATAAATTAAAATAACTAAGACAAATTCATAAATTCAAAGATTTTAGTGTATTTAATCCCGAAATTCAAAAATTTTAGTATTTTTAATTCCGAAATTTCGGGATCAATTTTTTAACCAGACTACCATACCTAACGGCTCCTATCAGGTAATAGAAAACTATAAGTTCAAACATGTTAACAATTAACATTTAAAATATGAAACTTATTTGTAGTATTAAAAGCAAATCATACAAACTCGTACATTCTAAACCATATATGGCGACTACTGTGAACTGGCATACCGTGTTTCACCTACTGTACGTACAACTTCGTGTCGTTCTATTTGCATGACGTCACCAGCAGGTGCAAAATTAAATAACCTCTCTGCCCCTGCTTACACCGATTAAATAATTTAAAAGCAATCAGCTAAAACGTAAGCTGATTTGCCTCACTCTTTTTTTCCGCTGTGTTCCAACGCTTTGTTGCTCCAACTAACAAATTATTCATGAGTGCATTAGAACGGCGCACTCTACAGGTCAAAAATAATGTTCGCATCCTATTGCTTTGCAGCAATTGTGCAGAGGAAAACTGCGGCAATTACTAACCTTTCATGAGTTACTGTTATGCGTGTAGTATGGAGTTTATTACACAAGGCGTTATTTGTTAAATAATTTTTTATGATTTCTATAAATCTTAGAATATTAATTGACTCTGTTGATTCCTTCATTTTTCGCTATACTCTTCTACAATCTCTTGTTTATACACTGACATCAAGGCCGTTTTTAGAATATCAGGGCTGTTTTTAGGATACTTTAGGGACGTTCTATGTATAACCTGAGCCGTTTCATACCATTGGCAAAGTAGATAAATGTCGGGGGCCCATTTTCCTTGCTCATCTACATCTTTTTACCTATAAAGTTTTTTATAGGGGGCTCTAAAATGTAATTTTGCTTAGGGACCCGAGAAAGGGTTAAGGTGGCCCTGACTGACGTACCTTTTGAAGTAGTTTGGTCGAATTTTATTCGTATTTAGTGGATGATGTTTGCTCATATAGATTCTGAAACCGGTTGCTTTTTTTTTATTAGTTGTATTCTTCTCAATTCCACAGCTTTATATATTAGTATTTTTAAAGTAATTTGTTCGAATGTATTTGTATTTAGTCGCTGATGGTTTATCATATAGCTTTTGAAACCGGTTGCTTTTTTATTGTTAGTTATATTCTTCTTAATTCTACAATCTCATTTATTCGTATTTTTAAAGTAATTTGTTCCAATTTTATTTGAATTTAGTGGATGAATTTCCGAAACATGCTGCTTTCTTCGTTTTTTGATGTCCTTTTTTTATATATAAACGATTGTTATTTGAATTTTTTGTTGAATTTAGCTCCTATAGCTTCTAAAAACGGTTACTTTTTGAATATTTTGTGTTATATTCTTCTTAATTCCATAGTACATATATGTTATATTTTCTTAATTTTCACTTTATTATTGCATAGAGAAAGTATTAAAAAATTGAAAATGTTAAAATTAATACTTTCCTGAAAATGTTAAAATTAAAACTTTTGACTGAAAAATACACCCTGAATACATTTTTAATACTTTCAAAAGATGTGTATTGTACATTTGTGAGGTAAACGGGACAAGCTACCTCAGGTACTAATGCACGTATCGATATAAAACATCACTTGAGACCGTTTTATGTGGCATTTTTATCGTAGATTCAGTGTATACTAATTTAGTTTAGAAAAGTGCATTAATGTTTTGTTCCTAATTTTTTCTGATAGTTTAGACCAGAAAATGTTCAATCCCCCCTTCCCTCCCAAGAAATCTCTCCACAAAGACATTGCTTTTCCATTAAGATTAAAATATCTATCAATTGCACATTATCTTTATAAACACAGTTAAGTATTAAATTCTACAATCTCATTTATTCGTATTTTTAAAGTAATTTGTTCCAATTTTATTTGAATTTAGTGGATGAATTTCCGAAACATGCTGCTTTCTTCGTTTTTTGTTCTTTTTTATATATAAACGATTGTTATTTGAATTTTTTGTTGAATTTAGCTCCTATAGCTTCTAAAAACGGTTACTTTTTGAATATTTTGTGCTATATTCTTCTTAATTCCATAGTACATATATGTTATATTTTCTTAATTTTCACTTTATTATTGCATAGAGAAAGTATTAAAAAATTGAAAATGTTAAAATTAAAACTTTCCTGAAAATGTTAAAATTAAAACTTTTGACTGAAAAATACACCCTGAATACATTTTTAATACTTTCAAAAGATGTGTATTGTACATTTGTGAGGTAAACGGGACAAGCTACCTCAGGTACTAATGCACGTATCGATATAAAACATCACTTGAGACCGTTTTATGTGGCATTTTTATCGTAGATTCAGTGTATACTAATTTAGTTTAGAAAAGTGTATTAATGTTTTGTTCCTAATTTTTTCTGATAGTTTAGACCAGAAAATGTTCAATCCCCCCCTCCCTCCCAAGAAATCTCTCCACAAAGACATTGCTTTTCCATTAGGATTAAAATATCTATCAATTGCACATTATCTTTATAAACACAGTTAAGTATTTAAAATTAAAAAAAAATTTATTTAAAGCTGTAGCACTTAACATTCTGTCAAAATGTTCTTTTTACATTTGTCTTGCTTGATTAATAACACAAAATGAAATAATATGTATATGTCAAGTGACTCGAAAGATTTTTTTTTGACGTGAAAAGCACGTTTTTCAGTCATCGTTTATTTTATAAACATTTATTCAAATTTACATGAAACTTTATTTTCTATGATTTAAAAATTAAATTACTAAAATTTATTGTTTCCAAATTAAAACCAATCTATCTTGCTTAAATCACCCAATTAATGTCTCTATTGCCCCTTGCGATTTAAGCTTTTAATAAGTAATTTTACCGTACTCCAGAATAAGCGCTTATACAGTTCAGTAAGGTTTCAGAAGAGAAAAACTCATGTTTACAGATTTACTCGTATTATAAGACTGCGCTCCAATTCGTTAAAAAATATCTAGTTAATCAAATACGAATCTAAAAAAAATATTTCGACAAAGAAATCGCTTAGAGCTTATTTAATTATAACAATGAACCCATTTTACTGTGCTGTATCTACACAATGTTTAAACTTTGGAAGCTAAATTAACAATGGAATGCGGCTATAAATCTTCGTTTTTTGAATTCTATAAACAATAACTGTAGCGATGGATTTGCCTACGGGACCGCAATGTGAAAACCACTGCGCTAAAAATTACATATTTCAGTTTGCGATGCTAAGGTGAAATGTAAACATATATCTTTTGTTCTCTTTTAAATGGGTGGATTTATTTCTTTTAATGTTTTAAGTCAACAGACCAATAACGAACTCTTATTAATAAATATTACTAAAAAATATTTTGTGAGAATGTGAAATATGCATAAAAATGGGTAAATAAAATAATTAAATTCTACTGGTTGCAGTCTTCAAGAAAACAAAAGTAAAAACTGTCATAAAATCTTTAGAGTTTTGAAACTAACGGTTGATTGCGTTCTCATTTGACAAATTTAACCAGATGTATATAAAATGACTACTTTATGTATATTTTATTTAACATAAAGGAAGATCGCTCTCTCTCTCTGTGGGTGTATATGTTTATGTGCAGTTTGTAGTGACAAATATAAGCGTCATACGACCATGAAATTTGATACACAGATACTTCAAAACCCAAACAGGTGCAAATCGGCGTTATTTTTTTTTAAATTTCTAATTAACTTTTTAACTATTTTATGTTTTAGTCTGATTTACAGTGTTTTAAGGCGACATTCATACAAAATGATTTCTTAGCGACCTAAAAAGTTGTCGCAGAGTTTCCGTCTTAACACCAACGATAAGATCGAAAAATTTTCTTTCAAAGAAACTGTGAACGAAATTCATGCAATTAACGGACAAAACGCTCCGATTTTTATATTACGATATACATAAATTGTCGGACCATCTAATTATTATCATTTAGCAGCAGCTTCAAACATATATCACAGACTACTCCATAATTTTTTTCATAAACCCATCCGTTGAATAATTATAAATTTTTTAACCGAATTAATGAACCGAATGCTTCTTCATTGCAAAGCGGACCCTCTTCCGGAACTGTTTTACGGGCTGAGGTCACTCTCAAGCACGGGGGAATTAGCTTTTCTACATACTAATGTCACTGGTACGTGTCCGTTGTAAATTTATAATTTAATGCGTAACGTAGATGATTTTTAGCAAGCATACATAGCCATTATCAAATTGCGTTATGCAATTGGTTTGGTTGCAAATGGAAAAAATTAAGTGAGGGAACGACTTTTGTTCAAAACAGATATTTCGGAAATTGAGTTGTGGTATTTCCATCCACATTTGTGTTTTTACGCAGCGATCATATACGTAAGTCCCGGGTGAAGCTGGGAAATTCGTTAACATATAAATAATGCATATAAGGTGCAGAAGTTTTTCTCAATCATACCCCAAACCACTGACTAATTAACTTTTTTGTACAACCTTTTATTACTTTTCCTATATACATAATATAATGTATAGGGAAAGTATTGTGACGGGTTAAAATTTCGAATTCGAGTTTTTGACGGAAGAGCACGTTTTAAGCACCCCTGAGCACGAACCAAACGTTCAAAATGGGATGTTAGTGTATGTGAATCCGATATCTCACGAACGAATTGAGCGTTTTGAACGAAATTTGGCGAGATTGTGAGAATTGGTAAATATTGGAACACTATTAAATTTAAACGCAATCGAATGCTCGAAAGATCCCCCCCCCCAATTTTCGAATGAACTTTGAAAAAATTATTAAAATATTAGAATTTTTAATAATTTTAAATCAATAATCATTTCTTATGTAATTTTTTTATTGAAAAACGAATGACATAAGCTTTATAACGCTAGCATGAATAAATTTTTCAATATTACACGTTTTTCAAATAAATTTATAAAAAAAATTGCATAAAATTAAAAAGTATTAATTATTATGAAAAATGTTCATATACAACATTATACGACAAATTAACAAATTTATCGCATAATATTATGTGGTAAATAATTTTTAATATCACTCTCGTGGATCTAGTTCGTTCCATTTACGTTCGATTTCTGTATTGATGCCCAGCAATGTAACACTATTCATTCAGTTGTTGTTATATATAAGAAAAGTCCTTCTATCAGCCTGTTTGTAATGCTTGGGGATAAATTTAGTGAGATTGGGGACTAATTTGGCTAAATACCACCAATTTAACAACTTTTTTTAATGGTGCCAAAATGATGAAAATATCGTCAAAATTGCAATAATAACGTTAAATTAACGAAAGTGGTGCTAAATGAATGAGAATAGATGAGATTGTAAGTTTGTTTTCGAATTTTATAGTTTTTTAATAGTCACATCGCATAATGTGGTGAAGCGTGATAAAATAATTAAGAGAGATTTAAAACCAGGTACCAAAACTAGAAACTAAAAATTTTATGCTGTATATCTTAGCAAGTTTACAAGTAAAATAAAGTGTAATAACTGAATCATAATGAATATAAGTCAATGGCAACTTCCAGTTTTGTTGTTACACCGAAATCCCGGTTTTGCGTTTTCTGTGGAACTGATTCTAAAACGTTATATGCGGGGAAACATGATAACGGAATATATAAACACAGAAACTATTTTTAATTAGTGTGTAAAAATCACAAAAAACAAGTAAGAAAATTAAAATATACCACTGACCAAGCTTCACTTTTCCACTTGTTAAAAATTTTATTTATGAATCACATATGAAAATCCCAACCGTATAAAAATATTTAAATCCCTTATAATATATCGATTCTCTAAATTAAATTTCCTATTAAGTTTTAAAATAATTCTTCAAAGTCTTCAGATAGTTAAAACGTTTACAGAAACGAAACAATTCAGGAAAAAAATCGTGGAGGGTGAAAGGGAATTTTCACTTTTTAAAAAATCCTGCAGCTTAGACACGTCTTCTCAGGCCTATACGGCAGTTAAATGATAGAATTGCGTGCGAATGCTTGTTTTAGTTCCATTCTCAATGCAATATCACCTAACAAATAGATTTTTCGATACATGTGTCTCTTGAAAAATAAGCCGTCACTTGAGAGTTTGTCGCCAGTTGCAGTAAAAAATATATCTGCAATTCCCTTCGTTTATTTACAAAGAGAACATTTTATGCATTTATTTTGAATGAATAATATATAATTGAATAAAACTTGAATTGTTCACACATTATTTGTGTAGACACTGTCTACCTTATCTTTCTTGATGCTTCGCCACTGGTCACATGTAAAAGAGTAAAATTTCTAAATGATAAATTATAATACACAACCTTTAATGAAAACAATATATAATGTTATACTTAAATCCATATACAAAATACAAATTTTATAATTTTGCATTTTGTACATAGATTAAGTACTTTCAATTACAGAATTCTTTACGATCATCAACGATCCTCGTGCTTATTTTTCAAATTATTTCTTTTGTAATATTTTGAAAACAGGTCAGAGTAATGTTTAAATTATTTAAAGAACTTTATATGCTATTTCTGAATTTGCAGATAGATAAATTTATTCTATGAAACTGCTTATAATTGCAGCACTTTAGAAGAAATATATATTAAATGAACTAAAACATAATGATTATTGAACTACAATTCAAAAGGAAAATATCAAACTTATTCAAGTCAGTAATTGTATTCCATTTAAAGTAAAAGCGATGTACTATTACTACTTTTACGTAGTACTTAAAATCTTTATACTTGAATGTTATTGAGAACAATATTTCATAATTTCATACATAAAATATTGCACTGCATTTTTGTTGGTGTTTTGATACATTTTTAACACTCTCCAACATAGTTGAGAAGTGTTTATGACTTTGTTCATTCTGTCTGTCTGTCTGCACGATAACAATCGTAAAATGACTTTATCAAAATGAAATTTTAGTATGCTGTTGAGACGACCTGTGGGACCTATGGGAGTGAAAATGAATAATATCACCCAATTAGCTTCGGATTTAAATCGGGTTTAAAATGAAATACATTGAATCCCATGAGACTTAATTTTTCAAACATTTTTAAGCAAAATTAAAACTCACAATTTACTTCGAAAATTTAAAGAAAATATTCAAATTATCACATAAAATGTGTAAAATAATTTTCAGCAAAATATGTTGGGTAGTTTTTTAAATAAAAATTGAAATAATAATTATATTCATGATATTTGAAGAGATCAGGTGACTCATTGCAAAATAAAATATGGCATCCATTATTTTTCCCGCCTTGTAAAGATCGTGATATTTAAAGAGCGTTTAAATTTATATTTAGTAATGCATTCGTGATAAAACCGCTTTATTTTTTAATATTATCTGTGTATGTAAATTCTGTGCTAATGCAAATTACAATATTTTTTTCATTTTAAATGATCTCTAAACTTTGATTATTTCTACAACGAAGTCTAATTTTAGCGTATGCAATATAAAATCATATTAGGCGATTGTAAGGTGAGTTGCATAAGAATTGCTGAATTTTTTTACAAGCAAAATTAATTAGCTCTGTGATATGAATGA
The DNA here is from genome assembly GCA_951213105.1 of Amaurobius ferox. Lineage (NCBI taxonomy): Eukaryota > Metazoa > Arthropoda > Arachnida > Araneae > Amaurobiidae > Amaurobius > Amaurobius ferox. The sequence continues at coordinate 38,516,482 of OX578140.1, read as the reverse complement.
AATATTCATTGATTCTACATATAGAGAAGCAGACGATTTCTATTTCGATGACGTCATTTGAATAAAGTTTATTTTGTGTTACTAGCATTGTTTTTTCGGTGAAGTTTTAAGTTTTCAAATATAATAAATTACTATAGTACTGTGATAATTTAAAAAATATCAGCGCTGAATGCATCACATTTTAGAAATGCTTAAATAAAATTGCATTTCAGTTGAAAAGTGTTTCATTATGTTTCACTTCAGTTGAAAAGTATTCAATGCTTTATGCACGATTGATCTTTCTTGTTTTTTTAATAACTACAAGTAATGATTTTCTTAGTAAATATTGAAAACACAGATGCAAGCACCCATTAATAGATGACAAAATATCTCCCATTGTCCTTATTTCAGTAATTGCGTATGATTGCATATTTGATGAACCCAGCAGGTTTAATTTGTTTCTGCTATGTTTGCTCTTATAATCCCCTAATAATTCTATTAAACACCAATTGCGCGAATAAGTTTTCTGCCACAAATAGCGTTCAAATGTCTAGAATGATATTAATTACAAACAAGACATGAAATAAATGTTTGGATATTTTACCTATAATTGTTTCAGTTCGTTAGGGAAATAAGTGATGCAGTTGCGTTATTTGAGGTTCATTTGAATAAATATGGAAAATATTCATTGTATCAATATTATGAATATCTACAGAAAGACAATTAACTATTTTACATATGGAATATGATGTATCAATGCAATCCTGTGCAAATAAACTAGTTTTAAATATATCAAGTTGTTAATAAACTAAAAATACACGCGATTTTAAAGCTTTTTTCATACAAGTAAAATATTAAAACCGCAAATACGAAGAAAAATTAATATACCCTCACACCGGAATATAAAACTCTCTTCAAAAATATTTCGTATTCCATCGAATTCTGTTTGTAACCCCCTCCCCCTCTCACACACTCATACTCCCCTTTCTTCACTAAACTCGCAATCACTGAAATTCTTTGGAACCAATGAGGTTAATGAAGAATTTGAGATTTTGATGGATCTTCCGATGTGCAATTACGCATTTATAATTTGTTATTTAGTGCAATTTAGTGTATTTTTAAAATTAATCCTGTCAATTTAAAATTTAAAAAACAGTTCCAGGGTCTAGTTTTAAGAAACTACCAGAATTTTGTTATATATTAAACCTTTGGAATAACAGTGGCATAGTTCCATTTTTTTAAAATTTCTAATTGGAGTTAGACACATATTTTTGCAGTTTCTAAATCAGCAAATAGTCTTTATTTGTAGCATAATATGTAATATTTTTAAGTTTGTTTCTGTATTCATATTTATTATAACCATGTAATTGGTTGCTTATTGGTACACAAATCCTTATATATATCATTTCGGAGGAAAGTGGAGTTGATCCACTATTATTTGAAAAGCCTCAAATATATTAATGAAACTACTTTTACTTTACAATTATTTTCTTTTCTTTTAATGTTTCACGACTAGTAAATAAATGCATACTAGGAGAAATATCTGGTACATTTTGAAACACAACCGAACGTTATGCAAATTGTGGAAATGAGCAAATAACGAAGAATAGTTCATTTTTTACATATATAATAGAAATAAATCACAAAAGTTGAATATAGGAATGAGAAATAATCATTTTTTTTTGCCGTGAAATATAAAATATTGTTTTTTGATATTTTTTCTCCAGCTGCTTCTTTCATTTTCCCCATGCTATCCTGTGGAAATGAGCAAATAACGAAGAATAGTTCATTTTTTATATATATAATAGAAATAAATCACAAAAATTGAATATAGGAATGAGAAATAATCATTTTTTTTTTGCCGTGAAATACAAAATATTGTTTTTTTGATATTTTTTCTCCAGCTGCTTCTTTCATTTTCCCCATGCTATCCTGTGGAAAATAGTCCCCGACCTCTAGTTCATTTAGTTTTTAGAATTCTTTCTTACAGATTTTCGCCGAGCATAGTTGCTGAGAATAAGAAGTTTTTTAAATCATTAAAATAGTTAGTATTTCTAAATTTTTTTGTAAAATAAATTCATTACAATTTTCGACAAATATAAAAGAAAATACTTCTAACTATTTTACAGATTTAAAAAAAATATTGTTTTATCATGTATGTTTGTTAAAAGTCAGCTTTGCGGAGGGAGGGGGAGCTGGCTGTTAGAAACTTTTTTCCAGAAGTAAACATGGGAAAAATGAAACAAGCGATATAGAATAGGGATAGAATATCCTCTTCACGCTCTGCAGTTTAGAAAAACTTTAACAAAAGCAAATTTATTTGAAATGTAATACAAACCTGTTGACTGAGATGATTCAAATAACATATCATGAAATGTTTTTTTTTTTTTTGTGTGTGTGTGTGTGTGAGTGCCTGCGTGTGTATGTGCGTGCCTGCGTGCGTATGTGCGTGTGTATGTGCGTGCGTGCGTGTGCAAGTGCGTGTGCGCGAGTGTGTGTGTGTGTGTGTGTGTGTGTGGAGAGAGAGAGAGAGAGAAATCTTTGTATCTTATAATTCATCTAATTCATATCAAAATTCAATTTCTTCAAATTATTGTATAAAGTTAGCGCTAAAATTTTACGTGCCAATATAATTTCGTAATAAATGGCAATCATCCCAAGTATTCATTATGCATGCTTTCTGGCTTTCCTTAAAATTTAATTAAAAGGTCCTTCGCAGTCGAATTTTAAATGTCGAAATCTTCAATTTTCATCAATTAATCCTAATAAAACAATCTTATAATTACAGTCATTTGTTTCGTGTGTATTATTATTTTCTTTTTTCTGATTTTCAACGATCTACTGAAACAACTGTCGTCTCAATTTCTATCCTTTCAGTTCATATAACATTTGCTTTATTTTGTATGTATACAACTTTTCATCATTTATTCCTAATTTCATATCTTTCAGACTAAGCAAAAATGTAAGCCCCCCTGTATCTAAAATTTTCTTAAAATAAGTAATATGAACCAGAAAAAAGAAAAATAATAACTTACGTTTCAAAGCCAAAACTACAGTCAAACGAAGTTACATTTCAAACAAGAAAGATCAATCATGCATAAAGCATTGATTATGAAACACTTCCCAACTTCAATGCAATTTTATTTAAGCATCTCTAAAATGCGATACATCCCTCGCTAATATTTTTAAAATTATCATAATACTACAATAATTTATTATATTTTAAAACTTCATCGAAAACAAATGAAATTTATTCAAATGACGTCATCGAAATATAACACTCCTGGCTCTCTCTATAAAAGCAGCATTTCATTCGTAAAAATTTTTCTATTCATTTCATTCATCACAATACTATAATAATTTATTTTATTTAAAAACTTAAGATCATGACGGTACAAGTAATTAAACTCTATGCTTAAAACTTCATCGAAAAATATCGTCTGCTTAATCACTAGTCGTGTAAAATCAATGAATATTTCATTCATATCAGCTATATTGCAGACTTCATGAGCTAAATAATTTTGCGTTAAAGAAATGCAGCAATTCTTATACAACTCATTCTACATCTTTTGGTATTTACATTCTCCATAAGTGAAAATTAGGCTTCGTTGTAGAAATAATCAAAGTTGGATGATCATTTAAACTCAAATATATTGCAGTTGCGTTGTTTCAGTATGTAGATGCACAGAATTTAAGCAAAAATAAAGCGGTTTTAGGACGGATACAACACTCAATATGAATTAAAAAGAACTTTAAAAATCACGATTTTGATACAAGATAGATGCCATATTTTATTTTGAAGTGGGTCACAGGATCTCTTCATAAAATGGTCACGTGATCTCTTCATATGAAAGGTGTAATTATTATTTTAATTTTTACTTAAAAAACTACTGAATATATTTTGCTAAATTTTTTTTATATATTTTATGGGATAATTTAAATATTTTCCAAAACTTTCGAAGCAATTTGTGAATTTTAAATCTACTTTAAAAATGTTTGAAAAATTTAGTCCCATAGGATTTAATGTACTTCATTTTTTCAACCAGGGTTCAATCCAAAACTAATTGGGTAATATTATTAATTTGTATTCCCATAAGTCCTACAGACCGTCTGAACAGCATACTAGATTTTCACTTTGATAAAGTCATTTTTACGTCAGTTATCTTGCTAACGGACAGACAGACAGACATAATGAACAAAGTCATAAACACTTTTCAACTGTGTTGTAATGTTGTAAAGTGTTAAAGAACGAATAAAGTCATAAACACTTTTCAACTATGTTGTAAAGTTTTAAAAAGCACTATAAAAAACATACACTCAGCTGATTGTATAATGAAGAAATTCAACTGTCCTATAGGAAATAGAAAGTTTTTTTATTAAGTAAATAATTTAACAACAAATCTTTCTTAGGCGGATGCTTTCAGAAGTTAAATTGGACTAGACTGGATTGAAATTATTTTTTCCCTCTACTTTTATTTTATACTATTTTTCTAATTATTTTTGCACTTCTTTTACGCTACACATGAGAACTATTTTTGAACAGGATAATCAGTTTGAAAGTGTATTAATACGACCCACTAAAAGCAAGTATCCATGCACAGAGCTCCTGACCCATATCTGAGATTCAAGCTCGTTTTCTATGAATTTGTGGGTGACGATCAGAACCATCTGGCTACATGACTGCAAAAATTCCCTACAGGAAAAATACTGTGTTTGCGACTTTAGAAAATATTTTCTTAAGAGGTTCGTTGATTTGGAAAGATAATAATGCAGCATACAGTTGTTTCGATGATAAGCTGAATCAATCCTTTTCAGTGCTAGACAGCCAACAAATCTGAAGTCAGAAAGTCAAAGTTTGGGTGTGTCAGTTGTCTATCACTGGCGAACGATGGAGATCACGAGTGTCCTCGAAAACAGCTGCATGTTTATCTATTTGTGCTTAAATACTTTGCTCACATTTTTCTTATCTTTTGCACAAAGTGTTATTTTACTTGATGAACTTTGTAAATGACTTAATATAAGTCTGCCATTTTTTAGTCTATCAGCCCTATATTAAGGTATTCTATGTGTTCAGTGCTTCTTTCAGGACTTTTTGGCCGGGGGGGGGGACGCGAATGAAATTTTAAGGGGGAAATTTTCCATTTGCCCTATATAAATATATCTAAATGCTGTGTCACATAAATCGAAACTAGGTTAACATAAAATGTCTCCCGGGGGGGGGGGGGAGTAAAGGAGGCGAATATTTGTCTCCGGGGGAGCTTCTTTCCCAAGAGGTATGCCTGAAAGAAACACTGTGTTACAGCTTACACTATATCAACAGTAAAACTTTCTCTCTCCTACTATTTAGATAATACCATTTAAAACAATTGTAATAGTTGTAACAGATTAAATTTAAAAAATAAATAATCGACTTGGGTCAATTAAAAATGTAATACGGAAAAATCTGGAAGATAATTAAAACATAATTTGTTTTAAAACTATTTAACAGCAACATATGTTTCGAGTTGACAATAGCTGCATTACAATCTGCATTTTCTTTAATCAATAATGAAACGAGGTATTGTATGTTTCCTCATAAACCGGTAATCAAAGAACTGTAAAACTGCTCAGGTGCTAAATTAATGACAGAGTCAGATAAAAGGGTTATTCTATCTCGCTCTCTTTTAATTGGATTGTGGAGGTCACGTGTTCTTGAGATGACCACTTCCTAACAACAAGATAATGTTTCTCAAACTTCTGATGTTACTCAGTTAATGAAAGAGTAGGAGTTTTGATTAGTAAGCTAAGGAAGCGTAACCCAAATCAGACAGATAAATTAGACTACAAACAAATATGATTTTTATTAGATATAATTTTATATGATTTTTTGAATAACTTTTGATATTAAACTTTCTATGCACTACAATAATTCTGATCAATATCTACAGCTGTATGTGTAACATTTGACAATTTAATATGTGACCGGCAATGTATGAAATGCCGGCATTTTATAGAATACCGGCCGTTTTTAGGCAAAGTATGAAATATGAGAATCATTATATGCTTTCCCTAGGCATTTTATATAATACCTAGGCATTCTATAGAATGACAAATGCTATTTAGGCAAAATATGAAAAAAGGAATGAATCTGAGATGTATTTCATACTTTGCCGGTTTGTCAATTGGCTTTTTATAGAATGCCTAGGAAATCTGTGAAATGTTAATCGTTTCATAGAATGCCGACCAGTTTTCGGTATTCTATATAATGCCTAGGTATTCTATAAAATGCTGGCTTTCATACATTTTCGGTAGCATATATAACTGTATTAATACAACGTTTTAAGATTTATCGAAGGGAGACAGTATTAAGGCGCAAAATATTGCTGCTTTTGAGTCTTATTCAAATGTATAAATAGAAGAGGCACATGTATGAAAGAGACTTCTATTCATACTTCTCTCGAATACTTATAGTAACTTTAAGTATGATGGTAACGGTGATACAATGCAGTGCTTAATGGTATTAGTGAAAATTGCAATATATTTAATTACTAAACGAAATTTAACTTCACATTCTTGCCTTAAAATTATTGGTTTCACATCCGTACAATTTATTTCCAAGATTATCATACATCTTCCATCAGCTTCTTTACTTCCGAGAACACGAAGTATCGACAAAGACTAAATAATCAGAAAAATATAGTAATCGCTTAGCCATCAGTGAAAATATTTCCATTTATTTTATAAACACTTATTTTAATTTAGGTTATAATATAATTTACCATAAACACATTTCTATCCGCCAATTATTATTCGTGTGCGTGCACCAGTAGAGAAGATTTTGTCAAGCAAGAGACAAATTTAGATATCCCAGGGGATTCCGGGGAGGCCTTATCAAAAGAAATTACTCTGTGTGTGTATTACGCTGGTGAAAATATAGTATGCGAAACCTGTAACTATTATCTGAACTAAATAAAACATTTTCCTTGCTTCTTGACATTTCAGTGGGTTTCCGTGTTACAATGTTATGGGTTAGATTAAGAACATTTGTGCATATTTTGAGTACATGTCGCAATGTTTCGTAATCATCATTTTTTTAAAATATTCTAATTCTATTGTCTCTTTCTCTCACTTCTAAAAGATAAAAGTTTTAAAAAGTTAAAATTTAAATTTTTTAAGCTTTACCCATTTTATTTTATTATTTGAGTTTATTACTGATATAATTAAAAGATAAAAATTCAACTCTGAAAGACAAATTCGAATTTTTATGAAATCAAAAGTATTTTTAATATTATTTAAAAATACTGTTGAAGCATAATTAGAACAGATTGTATTCTAGGTAAATACTGCAAAAAATATCTATATAATTCATTATTAGTTTTTTAAAGCTCAACTGAAAGTTGGCAATTATCAGATACTCAGCAGTGAAACTTTTAAAAGAATAATCCTTTTATATGTAATTTTCTACTTTAAAGAAAAGTACAGAATCATAATATATGCCATACCTGAAAAATTAAACGTTTTTGTAATCTAAACTCAAAAAATATTTGAATGCGTTCACTAAATACGAATGATTGAATGCTAGTTAGTTTCTTTTAACCAGAAAAAAGAAATGCACGGAATTGTTTAATAGATATAACTGCAGATGTTAACAATTTTACTTTTCTCAGAGTGCAATTTCTGTTTAAATATTTGACAAAAATTCTGATATGTTTAATTTAATCAGTGTAAAAAATGGGCCGAAATAGCGCAGTGGTTAAGGCGTTGGGATCGCACACGGAAGGGAATGACCCGGGTTCGTTCGCTGATGCAGCCCAAAACTATCTCCGTGTCTACGCGGAGTATGAACACGTTAACTATGTTGGTCTGAAAGTCCATCTGAGTTAAGAGAATTTATGGTATTACCTGTAGTTGCCACCTCCGTTGGGTTTCGATCTAAATTGGATGGCGCTGTACGGGCCGTACAAACAGTAACGGTTCTTTGGGTACGTCGGGGGGTCTGGGTAGGATTAAAAGATTAAAAAATACTATTGTAAAATGCATATCGTTATTTACAATATAAAATGCATATTTCAAATATCATAGTATGTATCAATATTTCATATACAGTTTACTATGCTTATACTATATTTATTTCTATCTTCTATTACCATTCTTTCTAAATATGCCCTACCGCCACAACCTAAAAATTGTGAGTCATTCTTTTATGCAATAGCAGTTGCAGATTTCCAAACAACTTCGTACTAATGGGAAAATGCAAATGTTAAATACAATGACAGAGGTCACTTATCATTCATCATTTAATACAAACACAATTATGTTGCGATATATGATTTAATGTGAAGCAGAAAAGATAAAATTAACGATGCAATTAAATAATACATATTTATTGCTTTACAAGTCAAATATTTTTATATTTAAATGTAAATGAGATATTTTAAATATAAGTATTTAAATTAGTCAAAGGTAAATAAACATGTATTTACTTAAATAACTGAAATAAAAAAGCATTTAAATATAAACAATTTAAAAATAGATAAAATATTTTGAAATTTAAATGTTTAGACTTGAACGCATTAAATAATATATTTTTAAATGACCAACATATTTCAAAATTAAAGTCTCGAACAGAAAATCAAACAGTTTGTTTAAACCTGCGTGTTTCAAAAAGTGTTCCGCGGAGCCCTTGGAGTTCCACGACAGTATTTCAAGGGTTCCGCAACGTCATTATTTCGTGTAAATTTTCTTTAAAATTAAGAAAAAGAAAAAAATTTGAGTGCATAATTTGGATCATAAGGGACTTTTTTAATTTTGGGGTTCTGCTATCAAATTAATTTTCAAAGGGGTTTCGCGATCAAAAAAGTTCGAAAAACACTAATTTAAAATATTTAATTCTAATATTTAGATTATATAAAAGTAAACAAAATACAATGAAACCTGATAAAGTGACCACCTTAGTAAACTGACCACCTGGTTAAAGTGACTGCATTTCCCAAAGTGACACGTGATACTACAGCACATTTAAACAGTGGCCACTATTATTTTCGTAAATTGAGCAGTTTTCTCATTAACAAGGGTGATCCCTTTAACCATGTTTCACTGTATAATACTCGAATTTTAATCATAAAACTGAACGGTATTATACCTTTATTAAAAAAACAAGAAAGATCAATCATGCATAAAGCATTAATTATGAAACACATTCCAACTTCAATGCAATTTTATTTAAACAAGTCTAAAATGCAATACATTCCTCGGTAATATTTTGAAACTTATCACAATACTGCATTAATTTATTATATTTGAAAACTTAAACCTTCATCGAAAAAAATGAACTTCACTCAAATGACGGCATTGAAATATAAATTGTCTGGTTTAAACACCTCTAAAATGCGATACATTCCTCGGTAATATTTTAAAAATTATTATAATACTGCAATAATTTATTATTTGAAAACTTCATCGAAAACAAATGAAATTTATTCAAATGACGTCATCGAAATATAAATCGATTGGCTCTCTCTATAAAAGCAGCATTTCATTCATAAACATTTTTCCATTCCTTTCATTCTATTATAATTATTTTACTATAATAATTTATTTTATTTAAGAACTTAACACCATGGAGGTACAAGTAATTTAACTCTATGCTTAAATCTTCAACAAAAAAATCGTTTGCTTCTCTGTAAAATCAATTAATGTTCCATTCATATCAGCTATATTGCAGACTCCATGAGGTAAATAATTTTGCGTTAAAGAAATGCAGCAATTCTTATACAACTCATCTACAACAATTCTTATACAACTCATCTAAAACAATTCTTATACAATATCTTTTGGTGTTTACTTTTTCCATAAGGGAAAATTAGGCTTGTTGTAGAAATAATCAAAGTTTGATGATCATTTAAACTCAAATATATTGTAATTGCAATGTTCCAGTATGCAGATGCACTGAATGTAAGCAAAAATGAAGCGATTTTAGGACGGATACAACACTAAATATGAATTAAAAAGAACTTTAAGAATCACGATTTTGACACGAGATGGATGTCATATTTCATTTTGAAATGGGTCACGTGATCTCTCCATATAATGGTCACGTGATCTCTTCATATAAAGCGTGTAATTATTATTTTACTTTTTATTTCAAAAAACTATTGAATATATTTTTCTGAAATTTTTGTAATATATTTCATGGGATAATTTGAATATTTCCTAAAACTTTCAAAACAATTTGTGAATTTTAAATTTACTTAAAAAATGTTTGAAAAATTAGGTCTCATAGGGTTCAACATATTTCATTTTTTCAACCCAGGTTCAATCCAAAACTAATTGGGTGATAATATTCATTTATATTCCCATAGGTCCCACAGACTGTCTGAACAACATGCTAAAATTTCATTTTGATAAAGTCATTTTTACGGCAGTTATCATGCTAACGGATAGACAAACAAACAGAATGAACAAAGTCATAAACACTTTTCATCTATGTTGCAAAGTGTTAACAAGAAAGATCAATCATGCATAAGCATTGATTATGAAACACTTTCAAACTGAAATGCAATTTCATTTAAAAATCTCTAAAATGTGATACATTCAGTGGTGAAATCTTTTACATTATCACAGTACTGCAGTAATTTATTATACTTAAATATTTAAAACTGTATCGAAATATAAATCATCTAATTCTCTATGCAAAATCAATGAATATTTCATTCATATAACTTGTATTCCAGACTCCAGAGCTAAATAATTTTGTGTGAAAAAAATTCAGCAATACTTATGTAACTCACCTTATAATCGCTTGAGATATTTGCATTCTGCATAAGTTAAAATTAGGCTTAGTGGAAGAAATAATAAAACTTCAGGGATCATTTAAAATCACAACTATTGTAATTGCGTAGGCACGGAATTTAGATACATAGATAATACGCAGATACACAGATAATATATGTGTGTGTGTGTGTATGTGTATGTATTCAAAGTATTGGAATCGTGCCGAAGATCGGGACTTGAATTTTCGAAGGATCTACACGTTTTGGGACTTCTAGAACACGAAAAAACTATTTTTAGGAAGACTTCTGTGTGTGTAAGGGTGTATCTGTGTATGTTTCTGTGTATCTGTGAGGATATTGCATCCACTCTAATTGAAAAACTAATGGACCGAATTTCATAAAATTTGGTAGGTATGTTCTTTGTGGGAAATCCTGATGTTTGCGAAATGGCCGGCAGAAATTGCTTTTATCCTCTCTAACTAAAAACCAATGGAACAAATTTAACAAAATTTGGTGTATAATATTTCAATAACCTACAAGTGATTTATATACCAAATTTAACAAAATTTGGTATATAAATCATTTGTAGGTTATTCTAGTATGAGTCGGGAAAAAGGAACGGGCTATTTTTGCGAAATGGCTCGCAAAAATCGTTAAATATAAAAATAAAAGACTACATGTGCTCAATTATATCAATTAAATTCCTATTTAATACATGATTTTTGACAACAAAAATAATAAGACTAACCCCATTACTCTAGGACTAGTCGTTCTTGAGATATTTTAGTTTTTTCGCGTTTTCGCTACGCCACCTTTGACAATAAGTCCAGCTATCAAATGAGAACCAAATTTAAGTTTAACGTGCAAATTCAATGTCATTTAAAATACTTATGGCTGTTATTTTGTACAGATAAACTCAAATTATTATTGAAGAACTAAAGAGAACGTGAATATGAGTCTGCAGGGAAAGACATGTGCTGCCCACATCAGAATTTTTAACAATATTACAACAATGATTTATAGAAGTGAACGGGGATTATTTGCAGGCCATTTCGAAAAAAATGTATGATCTATATTTAAAGATCCACCAAATTTTTGTAGAATAAAATGTTCAACAAATTTAAGCTGTGTACCAAATATTAACTCTCTAGGACGCAGGAAAGTGCATTAGAAATGCTATCAAATAAGTATATCATGAAGAGTTATATAAAATAAAATAAAAAATTTGAAAAATTGTTATCTACCAAATTTATTTTAAAATGTGAAGCCTCACTCATATACAAAATGCTTAGACTCGTGGAAAGATATTTATTATATAATATATCTCTTTTTTCTTTCTGGAGGATATCCCAAAAGTCAGAATTTAATTGAATTTGTTTTTTTCCCTATATTAAATAATTTTTAATTAAAAAACTACTTAATATATTATACGGAAAATTCTTTTATATATTTTAAGGGATAATGTGAATATTTCCTAAAACTTTCAAAACAATTTGTGAATTTTAAATTTACTTAAAAAATGTTTGAAAAATTAGGTCTCATAGGGTTCAACATATTTCATTTTTTCAACCCAGGTTCAATCCAAAACTAATTGGGTGATAATATTCATTTATATTCCCATAGGTACCACAGACTGTCTGAACAACATGCTAAAATTTCATTTTGATAAAGTCATTTTTACGGCAGTTATCATGCTAACGGATAGACAAACAAACAGAATGAACAAAGTCATAAACACTTTTCATCTATGTTGCAAAGTGTTAACAAGAAAGATCAATCATGCATAAGCATTGATTATGAAACACTTTCAAACTGAAATGCAATTTCATTTAAAAATCTCTAAAATGTGATACATTCAGTGGTGAAATCTTTTACATTATCACAGTACTGCAGTAATTTATTATACTTAAATATTTAAAACTGTATCGAAATATAAATCATCTAATTCTCTATGCAAAATCAATGAATATTTCATTCATATAACTTGTATTCCAGACTCCAGAGCTAAATAATTTTGTGTGAAAAAAATTCAGCAATACTTATGTAACTCACCTTATAATCGCTTGAGATATTTGCATTCTGCATAAGTTAAAATTAGGCTTAGTGGAAGAAATAATAAAACTTCAGGGATCATTTAAAATCACAACTATTGTAATTGCGTAGGCACGGAATTTAGATACATAGATAATACGCAGATACACAGATAATATATGTGTGTGTGTGTGTATGTGTATGTATTCAAAGTATTGGAATCGTGCCGAAGATCGGGACTTGAATTTTCGAAGGATCTACACGTTTTGGGACTTCTAGAACACGAAAAAACTATTTTTAGGAAGACTTCTGTGTGTGTAAGGGTGTATCTGTGTATGTTTCTGTGTATCTGTGAGGATATTGCATCCACTCTAATTGAAAAACTAATGGACCGAATTTCATAAAATTTGGTAGGTATGTTCTTTGTGGGAAATCCTGATGTTTGCGAAATGGCCGGCAGAAATTGCTTTTATCCTCTCTAACTAAAAACCAATGGAACAAATTTAACAAAATTTGGTGTATAATATTTCAATAACCTACAAGTGATTTATATACCAAATTTAACAAAATTTGGTATATAAATCATTTGTAGGTTATTCTAGTATGAGTCGGGAAAAAGGAACGGGCTATTTTTGCGAAATGGCTCGCAAAAATCGTTAAATATAAAAATAAAAGACTACATGTGCTCAATTATATCAATTAAATTCCTATTTAATACATGATTTTTGACAACAAAAATAATAAGACTAACCCCATTACTCTAGGACTAGTCGTTCTTGAGATATTCTAGTTTTTTCGCGTTTTCGCTACGCCACCTTTGACAATAAGTCCAGCTATCAAATGAGAACCAAATTTAAGTTTAACGTGCAAATTCAATGTCATTTAAAATACTTATGGCTGTTATTTTGTACAGATAAACTCAAATTATTATTGAAGAACTAAAGAGAACGTGAATATGAGTCTGCAGGGAAAGACATGTGCTGCCCACATCAGAATTTTTAACAATATTACAACAATGATTTATAGAAGTGAACGGGGATTATTTGCAGGCCATTTCGAAAAAAATGTATGATCTATATTTAAAGATCCACCAAATTTTTGTAGAATAAAATGTTCAACAAATTTAAGCTGTGTACCAAATATTAACTCTCTAGGACGCAGGAAAGTGCATTAGAAATGCTATCAAATAAGTATATCATGAAGAGTTATATAAAATAAAATAAAAAATTTGAAAAATTGTTATCTACCAAATTTATTTTAAAATGTGAAGCCTCACTCATATACAAAATGCTTAGACTCGTGGAAAGATATTTATTATATAATATATCTCTTTTTTCTTTCTGGAGGATATCCCAAAAGTCAGAATTTAATTGAATTTGTTTTTTCCCTATATTAAATAATTTTTAATTAAAAAACTACTTAATATATTATACGGAAAATTCTTTTATATATTTTAAGGGATAATGTGAATATTTCCTAAAACTTTCAAAACAATTTGTGAATTTTAAATTTACTTAAAAAATGTTTGAAAAATTAGGTCTCATAGGGTTCAACATATTTCATTTTTTCAACCCAGGTTCAATCCAAAACTAATTGGGTGATAATATTCATTTATATTCCCATAGGTACCACAGACTGTCTGAACAACATGCTAAAATTTCATTTTGATAAAGTCATTTTTACGGCAGTTATCATGCTAACGGATAGACAAACAAACAGAATGAACAAAGTCATAAACACTTTTCATCTATGTTGCAAAGTGTTAACAAGAAAGATCAATCATGCATAAGCATTGATTATGAAACACTTTCAAACTGAAATGCAATTTCATTTAAAAATCTCTAAAATGTGATACATTCAGTGGTGAAATCTTTTACATTATCACAGTACTGCAGTAATTTATTATACTTAAATATTTAAAACTGTATCGAAATATAAATCATCTAATTCTCTATGCAAAATCAATGAATATTTCATTCATATAACTTGTATTCCAGACTCCAGAGCTAAATAATTTTGTGTGAAAAAAATTCAGCAATACTTATGTAACTCACCTTATAATCGCTTGAGATATTTGCATTCTGCATAAGTTAAAATTAGGCTTAGTGGAAGAAATAATAAAACTTCAGGGATCATTTAAAATCACAACTATTGTAATTGCGTAGGCACGGAATTTAGATACATAGATAATACGCAGATACACAGATAATATATGTGTGTGTGTGTGTATGTGTATGTATTCAAAGTATTGGAATCGTGCCGAAGATCGGGACTTGAATTTTCGAAGGATCTACACGTTTTGGGACTTCTAGAACACGAAAAAACTATTTTTAGGAAGACTTCTGTGTGTGTAAGGGTGTATCTGTGTATGTTTCTGTGTATCTGTGAGGATATTGCATCCACTCTAATTGAAAAACTAATGGACCGAATTTCATAAAATTTGGTAGGTATGTTCTTTGTGGGAAATCCTGATGTTTGCGAAATGGCCGGCAGAAATTGCTTTTATCCTCTCTAACTAAAAACCAATGGAACAAATTTAACAAAATTTGGTGTATAATATTTCAATAACCTACAAGTGATTTATATACCAAATTTAACAAAATTTGGTATATAAATCATTTGTAGGTTATTCTAGTATGAGTCGGGAAAAAGGAACGGGCTATTTTTGCGAAATGGCTCGCAAAAATCGTTAAATATAAAAATAAAAGACTACATGTGCTCAATTATATCAATTAAATTCCTATTTAATACATGATTTTTGACAACAAAAATAATAAGACTAACCCCATTACTCTAGGACTAGTCGTTCTTGAGATATTCTAGTTTTTTCGCGTTTTCGCTACGCCACCTTTGACAATAAGTCCAGCTATCAAATGAGAACCAAATTTAAGTTTAACGTGCAAATTCAATGTCATTTAAAATACTTATGGCTGTTATTTTGTACAGATAAACTCAAATTATTATTGAAGAACTAAAGAGAACGTGAATATGAGTCTGCAGGGAAAGACATGTGCTGCCCACATCAGAATTTTTAACAATATTACAACAATGATTTATAGAAGTGAACGGGGATTATTTGCAGGCCATTTCGAAAAAAATGTATGATCTATATTTAAAGATCCACCAAATTTTTGTAGAATAAAATGTTCAACAAATTTAAGCTGTGTACCAAATATTAACTCTCTAGGACGCAGGAAAGTGCATTAGAAATGCTATCAAATAAGTATATCATGAAGAGTTATATAAAATAAAATAAAAAATTTGAAAAATTGTTATCTACCAAATTTATTTTAAAATGTGAAGCCTCACTCATATACAAAATGCTTAGACTCGTGGAAAGATATTTATTATATAATATATCTCTTTTTTCTTTCTGGAGGATATCCCAAAAGTCAGAATTTAATTGAATTTGTTTTTTTCCCTATATTAAATAATTTTTAATTAAAAAACTACTTAATATATTATACGGAAAATTCTTTTATATATTTTAAGGGATAATGTGAATATTTCCTAAAACTTTCGAAGCAGTTTGTGAATTTTAAGCTTGCTTAAAAAATGTTTGAAAAATTAGGTCCCATAGGGTTCAATGTATTTCATTTTTTTAACCCAGGTTCAATAAAAAACTGATTGGGTGATATTATTTATTTATATTCCCATAAGTACCACAGACCGTCTGAACATACTAAAATTTCATTTTGATAAAGTCATTTTTACGGCAGTTATCGTGCTAACGGACAGACAGACAGACAGACAGAATGAGCAAAGTCATAAACACTTTTCAACTATGTTGTAAAGTGTTAAAAATGAGCTTAAATTAATTAAATTAGAATTTAGAACACGATATAATAAATATTTCATAAAATAGTTAATTTGTTTTCTAAAAATTTTTTTTTTGTTAAAAATGATTGATTGTTTTGGCTTATTGACTCTAATATTTTGTGATGTTTTTAAAATATGTCAAGAATTTGGAGACTGTGATGTCTGATGTCAGTAGTGTTTCCGAATCTACAATTTATAACAATCGCATTACATTTAGTTGTTATAGTTTAAACTAATTACTCTATGTGATTTGAATTACACTGGACTCCGATGGTTTAGTTGCCACGGTGAAAATAGTTTGTATATATTGCTTGATGTGCTGAATTGGAAAATGTTGCCAATTTCATCCTTAATTTCACAACTGAATTTATGAATGTTATTTAGCGGATAGTTAAAATTAAATTTAATTAATTTTAATAATTTTCATTATTGTTTAAATTTTGTACTGTCGAATATGCAAAATTAAATCATTTATTATACACTCACTTCCAAAAGTTGATCACGCAATGCAAATTTTCATTTTTCGAAAACATATTTTAATTTTAATGGTTGAAAATCGCTGCGGATGTAGATTGCAATATGCAAGTATCGTATGTTACAGCCAACCACGATTGACTATCCGGATATATGCCAATTAGACAGTCGTTGAAGACACCAGCATTCTGAAGGGTTTGAGGAGGTGCATTTAAATGCTGATACGAAGTGTTTATAACTTTTGTAGGATTAATTTTGATGATATTCGTGTTTTTATGGCTGAAAGAAGACGAATGACAGATAGTGACTGCTGTCGTGCTGTCGGGCGCATTGAAGCTGGACAGTCAACACATCTTTAAAAGCTGCACATCTTTAAAAGCGGTTCTGTGAAGGCTAGGCCGTATCGGGATGAAGTCCAAGATCCCACTGCGAGACTCCACGCTTCAGCAGTTGGTCCTGATTTCCTTTTTATGAACTATAAAGCTCGTCCCCATCGAGCTAACATCGTTGACGAATACCTGGAAAGTTAGGGCATTTCTCGTATGGAATGGCCGGCGTATTCACCCGACCTTGATCTCATTGAAAACCTTTGGGATGCCCTCGGATGTGCTGTCTCTGCATGTTTACCTCCTCCAACCAGTCTCAGAGAGTTGAAAATAATCCTATTAGGGGAATGGCCATTGCTCGCATCTGCGATGGTTGATCACCTCATTTAAAGCATGGAAAATCGTTGTAAAATTTGTGTGAAGGTCTGGAGTGGTCACATACCATATTAATGTAAGTTTTGCTTGCCTTTAAACATCATTTTGTTAATGACCCAAATGTGACGTCATCATACGAAAAGTAAATATTTTTTTCATCTTTGTACATAATTCTTATTCTTTTTAATGCATAAATACATTTGCTACCTTCATGTACAATTTTGAGTTAATCAAAGCTTTACTTTTCCATTCTTGTTGATTTTACCGTCCTTCTTAAGTTTTGGAAACCAAGGTATTTAACTTACGATTCTATGTCTATTTAATTGCTTGCATCCCATTACGGTATAATTTAAAATTCAATTTAATTCTCTATATCCAAGCAAAGCTTATTCCAGTGCTGAGTGTATAAATTTTTGCTTTAATTGAATTTCAATATTAAGATAGTATTAATATAGAAGTGCTTTATCCACGTTTCAAAAATCTTCTTTAACAGTCAAATTACATATTTGAATCTTTTAATCCAATAAAATTGTTTATTAGTTTAAGCCTATTTGGATGTATGTACTACAATGCTCTGAAATTCGTAAATTATAAAAAGTAATTAGAATTAAATATAACTTTAATTCTAATAAACTGCTGATATTTATCTAAGTGATCTTCCATGTAGTATGGTATTGGTGTTGCAAAACAACTATTACAGACAGAGAAAATGGAGAAAACATATTTTTCCTTGAACAGTTTCGATACTGGTTTTAGCATGTTAGAATATGTGAGTAAACTTTATTGTTAACTGCTTGCAGCAGCTATGTAAATAGATGCATACTTCACTCAGTGTTAAAAGATTTAGATTTTCAAAAATTTTCAAAATTCTAAATTACAGAGCACCAATTAGTAAAATGTAAAGAAAATTTATAACCGGCTGAAAAAATAGATGTTTAATTCCGATAGTGTTTTGCGAATTTTAACGTGAATTCTGAAAAACACTCAAAACTTTGGAATATAATATTATCTTTTTAAGCAACTCTACTTCCTGCTTAGACAACTGGGCGTTAACGACTAACCCCCTTTGCCTATTCCTACAACCATAGAAATTTGAAAACACAATTTTTTTTTATCATATTGCATGGCTACTTATTTAAAGTAGGCTTATAACGGTGGTCTTAATAAGAAAAACCATCAATATTTCAATTCTTTAAATTATTTTTTTTATTTTGTTTTATTTATGTATTTTTTTTATTTTTTTTTATTTGTGTATCTATTTTTATTTATTTATTTATTTTGATGCGATTTGGTTTTCTGTTTATTATTATTATTATTATTTTAAATTTATTTATTTATTTATTTTTTATTTTTTACAAGACCTAAATGATTTTTGTAAAACTTCATATTTTATGGTATGATGAAATTTAAAGTTATATTAAGTTGCCGTGACCAACAGTTATTTTGACACATTATACGTCTCTCCACCCGATTATTCCAGATTGGAATAAAGATAGATACATACTTATACATAAACAAACATAATCTGTCTGATTTCCATTGTAAGATAATATTGAGAACTCGCACTAAGTAGGTGTTGTTGTTGAAACCCAGACCGTCCGACCTGCCAGAAAGGTGTAAGGTAACTGTTTGGATGGTCGGGAAGTGCCACCCAATTTAGACCGGAACCCAGTGGGGGAGGCATCCACAGGGACCGTACCCTCCTTCCCCTACCACCAACCTCTCGGAAGGACTTTCGGACCCACATGTTTAACGTGATCGTACTCCGCATGAACACGGCGGCAGTTTTGGCAGTGGCTGGAATCGAACCCGGGCCTACCGAGTGCAACTCCAGCGCGCTAACCAATGGGCTACCGCGCCCGTGCACTAAGTAGGTGTAAAATAGAACCTTAAATTTAACCAAACATTGTATGCATATCTTTCCGCTTAAATTTTGTTTTCGTGTAGATTATACTGGCATTGTTAGATTTACAGGCAGAGTCAATATAGAAATTATTCAAATATTAAATGATTTATAACGGTTTGAGTATATAAAGTTATGCAATTTCAATTCTTTATATAGTTGTGATTTCAGTTAATTTTATTGGTTAATTCATCAGAGATATAAATAATTTTAAGTTCTAAAACAGTTCAATTTTCAGTTTTTGATATATATACTATTTAACCATATTAAAATATGAGATTTAAATTAATTATACTATCACAGATAGTTTAATAGTGTTAAAACTATTAGATAATATACTGTAATACTATTATTAGATAATATACGTAGATAATACACTTTATTACTATTATACCATTAAGTAAGATACTTTGATAGAGGCAAATTCTAGAAAGAGAGTAATTTGTTCAGATTTTATTCTTAAATATTATTGATCATCTTACCATATAAATTTAAATTTTATGCAAGATGGGATAGCTGTTGTCAAACATCTTTAGCAGACAGATTGAATTCAACCAACTGTTGAAAGACTTCGTTGTTTAAACACATTTGGCTGTGTAATTTTAATTATTTTTGTATAACTGACAGTCATGTTGGATACTAAATGAAATATAAAATTTTAAGCATAGTGTATAATTAAATTTAATTATTTGTATTATTATGGATGAGCGAAGGAAAGTCCATTCTCCATTTCGAACGAAGAGAAATCAACATTCGTCTGAATGTTGTGATCCCCTTTACTCGAAAACTACAATAAGTATGGAGATTAAAATTTGTACTACAATAAGTATGGAGATTAAAATTGCTCACAGATGTGTAGAATCACAATTCCAATAATAAAGATGAACTGTAACAAGGAGAAACGCCCATATTTAAATCGAGCATGCTCACCATGCTTCGTACAAATAATAAGCAAACAACTTTTAAATATCTATCCCTTGCATGCATTGTGATTTAAATTTTTTCGTGTATATTAAACAAGTTTATGCGATTTAAATGTGCTACTTTGATTTCATTGTTTTCCTGTATTCTAATTTGTTTAATTTAATATTCAAATTCTAAAAACTTATATTCCATTTTATACAATGATTCTCAAATGTTAAACTTATAAAATTATATTTTTATACTTCTAATTTCTTAATTATGTGTTAAATTAACAGGGGCGTATTTAAGGAGGGATTAGAGGGTTCACTCCCCCACGAAATTGAAAAGTTTCAAAATCTATATATACTAATTGCCAAGTGTCCATCTGTCTGTCACGCTTTTTCGGCACTTCCCGAATAGATAGAGACTTGCAATTTGGTATACGGCTCAGTCGTTTGATAACCCCCCCCCCCCTGGAAAAATCGAATTTTTCGAAAACGTTCTCTAGAGGGGGTTCTGCACACCAAAACGTTCGAAAAATGAAATGATGGGAAAGTATGCTTTGCGATGAGATAGAGACTTCAAATTTGATGTATGGGTAAACCGTTCGAAAAGAAGAAAGTGTGCAATTTCAGATTTCCAATATTTTCTACTTAAGGGGGTGCCGCACACCAAAATGTTCGATTTACCGAATAAATGAGAAAAGGCTACTTTAAAATTTGATAGAGGCTTGAAATTTGATATATGGGCTAATCATTTGATGAAAACACCCAAGAAAAATATAGTTTTCCAAAAATGTTCGTTTGAAGGAGTGCTCCAGAGTAAAACGTTCGAAATCTGAATTGATAAAAAACCATGCTTCAGAATGAGATAAAGATATCAAATTTGGTGCAAAGGTAGATAGCTTGGAAGGAAGAAAGTGTACAATTTCAGTTTACCAATATTTTCTACTTTAGGGGGTGCCGCACACCAAAATGTTCGATTTCCAGAAAAAAGGAGAAACGTCCCTTTTAAAACGTGATAGAGACTTGATATTTGGTATATGGGTGAATCATTTGATAGAAAATGTAAGAAGAATGGAGTTTTTCCAAAATGTATATTTAAAGGGGTGGGTACTCCACATAAAAACATTCGAAAGGTGAAATGATAAAAAAAGCATGTTTCGCGATGAGATGGTGGTTTCAAATTTGGTATATGGGTAAATGGTTGGAAAGGAAGAATGTGTGCAATTTCAGTTTTCCAAGATTTGTTATTATAGGGGGAGTTGCACACTAAAATATTCGATTTGACGAACAAATGAAAAACGCTTGCTTTACAATGTGATAGAGGCTGAAATGTAGTATATGGGGTAATCATTTGATAAAAAACCTAAGACTATTACGGTTTCTCAAAAATGTTCATTTAAAGGGGATGCTACACAGGAAAACGTTCGAAAGATGAAATGATAGAAAAACATGTTTCGCGATAGGATAGAGACTTCAAATTTGGTGTACGGGCAGATAGTTTGAAAGGAAGAAAGTGTGAAATTTTAGATTTCCAATATTTGCTACTTTAAGAGGTGCCGCACACTAATAAGTTCGATTTTCCGAATAAATGAGGCACGCTTCCTTTTAAATGTGACAGAGGCTTGATATTTGGTACATGGGCCAATCATCTGATAAAAAAAACAAGACAAAGAGAGTTTTTCAAAAATGTTCATTTATGGGTGCGCATCACCGAAAAAAGTTCGAAAAGAGAAATAATAAAATAGGGATGCCTGGAGATGAGATAGACTTTAATGTGGTGTAAGAGTAGATAATTCGAAAGGAAGAAATGCGGAAATTAAGTTTCCCAATATTTTCTTCTTTAGGGGTTCTGCACACCAAAATATTCGATTTGTTGAATAAATGTGAAACGCGAATTATTAAAAAATTAAATTATTCAGGGGTTGCACATTGTGAGACCGTTGATTTTCAACGGGTATTCGGCTAGTGCTTCCTAAATACACGTGTGATAAAAAAAATCTACTGAATCCCCATTCAGTTTGTCGTCCTGAAATCCGTGGCACTTCCCGCCCATCCAAACAGATATCTTGCATCTTCGGGTATGTCGGACAGTCTGGGTCGAAGAAGGAGAAACTGAATAGCAAAATACGCTACTGTAAATTAAGTTTTAATTTGAATTCTTTCACAGCTCCTTCATATGCTCGAGTTCATTCAAAGCTTGACCTTTTGCTAGTTAATAATAAGCTATTACTTACTATTTATATATAAAATTATCTTTCATGAATGTCTGCTTTGTAAATAAACTTTTACAAGGAAGGATGAATATAACCAAATATTGGATAGTTTCATTTCCTTTTAAATATATTAGGGGTGTGATGTTAATTGTTTTAAATGATTGTCAGTTATGTTGGATGGAAAATGAATTATCAAATTCCAAGCGTAGTGTATAATTCGAATCGACTGTTTAGATTAGTATTAATAAACTGTTAGTTACCTTTTCTATATTAAGTCAGCTTTCGCGTACGATTGTATCAGCGTTGTAAAACAACTTTTACAGGCAAAGTGGCTGTTGTAGGGCAGTTTAATTTTAGTTTAAACGTATGAGGCTATGTGATTTGAGTTGTTTTTGATGATTGTTAGTTATGTTGGATGTTAGTTATGTTGAGTTATGTTAGTTAGTTGATTGTTAGTTATGTTGAATGTAACATAGATTCTCAAGTTCTTAACATAGTGTGTAATTTGATTTAAATTAATACTAATAAACTATTAGTTACCTACGTAAAGTTAGCTTTCTTGTAGGAAATAAGATGTACTGTTAAACAACTTTTAAGGATAGAGTGAATGTAACCATTTGTTGGACAGGTTGATTTCAGGCTAAATATATTAAGCAGCGTGATTTTAATTATTTCTAATGATTAATATTTGATGGATGCAAAACAATTCTAATAATAGCATAAGTTCGTTAAAAATAAAACTATTAGAGACAGAGTTGATATTGCCTACAGGCAGAGTGAAAGTTGAACAGTTTCGGTACAATTTAAACATTGATGTAAAATTTTAATTATTTTTAATTTTTGTGAGTTATGTTGGATACAAAATATATTCTAAAATGTTTAACATAATAGATTAAAAAAAAATTAAAATATATTATAAAATTCTAAACATTTACTATTCAGATTGATACTTTTTCTCTCTCTTGATTGCACTTAAAGTAGGTTTTCGTTCAGGAAAATTATTTGTTGTAAAACAGCTTCTTCAGGCCGAATAAATGGAACAAAATATTGAAATATTGTTAGAGTTTAAGCATATTAAAATGCACAATTTTAATTCATTTGAATGCGTGGCAGTTATTTTGGATGCATAAAATATTTTCTAATTTAAAAAATAGTTCCTCGATTCCAAACATATGCTATTTAGATTAATATTAATAATAAACTTTTCATCATGGTCATCTTCCTATACAAAGTTATATTTCGCCTAGGTAGGTAACTACGTAGTAAAACAACTTTTACAGACAGGGTTAATAAGGAAATCAAACTATTGAACAGTTTCCTTACAGATGAGGCATATTAAATTTTGTGATATTTAAAATTTTAATGATTAGTAGTGTTACGAATGTGTAAAATGTTTCATAGAACGTTTCTTCACTCCAAGAAGAAAATACATTTATAGGAAACCAATACTATTTTCTGAAGGTTCGGGTTGCTTGATCTTAATGCCATTTTTGGGTGAACTTGGTGAAAATTTTGTCGAAATATTACCACCCTGGCGACTTTTGTCAAATTTTATGAAAGTAATCGAATTTTCTTATTAACTCCAGAACCTTCCAAGATGCGTCTATTTTCTAGAGATTTCTACGCAAAGTGTATACTAAATAAAATTATACTAAATTATGTAATTTTGTCAACATTGATTCGCATTATCAATAGATTTAAAATTTAATTAGAATTTCTAAAACACTGCTTTTCTCTCCCTCACACACACACACACATAAGCGCATATGTTATAATAAAATTACAATAAAATTTCCGTTAATCTGTCATTTAATGGTTCGGCATTCTTGATAGTCCGGTACGTCTCTCGAATGACATTCGGATCCATTTGGCTTTACTGTGGTCATGGGCGTATGCTGGATTTTTTCCATGGGGTGCTAAAATCCATTGCATTCAAAATTTGGAGTAACCTTTCCATTTTAAGAGTTTCAAAATTATAAAAAACAGGAATCCTGTTTACAGATGCCTGTATTAGTATGTAACCCCCTCTCCGTCATACTTTAAATTTATCCTGTTCATCGAACAACCTTGAAAATTGGAATGCAAATGTAGATTTAGAGTCCAATATCAACAAATTGATAAAAATTCGAAAAACTTAAATTTCGAGGATGGAGAGGGAATCGGGTTTAAAAAATAAAACACATATGAACAAATATAGTAGGATATTAAAGAAAAGAGCATATGATAACATGGAGAAAAATGCCAAAATTTTCTTTTTTGACTGCACTGAAGGGGGGGGGGGGATGGGCTGCAAAAATTTTAAATTTTCCTTTTTTCCCCTCAGTTTTAGAAGAATCAATGAAAAGGTTGACACAGCTTCTAGGAATCCCAACCTAAATATGAAAAATAACAGGTACGCTTCAGGTCGATTAGAAAATGAAGGACGTGATAAAATATGGGGGCTTAAAATTAAAAGAAATAATTAAAAGTGTCTAATCGGGTGGGGTATCAAAAAATCGGACTTCGAGACTAAGAGAAAAATAATATTTTTTGTAATTTTTCTCAGCCACTGGAGAAGGTTGGGGGAAATTCGTTTTTTTTGTTCTGGAAAGAAATGGACAAAACAAATCGGAAATTTTATTTGAGATAAACCCAAACACAGGAAAAACATCACGGACATTTCAGGTTAATTACAAAAAGAGGGAGAGAGAGAGAGAGAGAGAGAGAAGAAAGAAGAGAGAAGGAAGAGAGAGAGAGAGAGAGAAGGAAGAAGAGAGAAGGAAAATAGAGAGAGAGAAAGTAATAAAATGGGGTATGGAAAAATAAAGAACAAAGATATTCAAGTGGCGTATCAAAAAATCGGATACATTGTCACTAAGCGAAAATTATCATATTTTTTAATTTTTAGGGAGGAGAAGTAAAAAACAAAATTTTCGTTTTTTCCTTAGTTGTAAGAAAAATAATAAGCAAACACATCTTAATTTTCTCCCAGATGTATCTAAATACAAATATAAGAGGGGGTTAAACTGTAAGGGGATGAAAATAAAAGAATTAAAATATATTTTTTAAATAGGGATCCTTTTAGACAAAGAAAAAATACGATTTTTTCCATTCATTCAGTCATTGAAATTGATCAAACGCATCTGAAAAACTACTTTTAATTATGGAGCCCTTAATAATAAATAATTAACGTGTAAAACCGTGATTATTTCTCATTTGTTTTTTTTTTTACTACTATTTTATCATGCTCATTCAAATATCCCAAAGAATAACAGTTTCAAGGATGGTATACTATTACAAGATTAAAATATAAACTTCCATTATTTGATTAAAAATGGTTATTTTTTAATTTTGATCTAAATCAGTAGTTCTCACACATTTTGTCCCGCAAGGCCCTCTTTTAGAAATAATTTCACCTCTTTTTATATGTGTATATGTGTGCTCTAGGTAGGGTCCACATGCATGTTGGGAACAATGGATTAATTCTTGTGAAAGTATCTTTTAGTTTTCTATGATTCTGCGGAGTTTCAAGGAGCATAGTTTATGTACCACAAATACATATATGAAAACTATTTCAAAAGTTATCCGAAATATTGGTGGTGTCCGAGAAATGGGCACATTAAAAATTGCAGGGCTCCAGCATTTGCCTAATTTACTTGTGATAAAAGATTACCCTGTATCTTCTAGGACAATGTTTTATGAACAATTTGTCCGACATATTTGCGCTAACCTACAGGGTTGATCCTTGCTGCTCCATCCGGGAATCAAACCTTGGATCTCTGAACTGGCCAGCCGACGCTCTACCGTTGAGCTACTGGGACGACATTGCAAGCTCTTATCGTCGAAATGAATTCTGTAGTATCCACCCCTCATGTCAGATTGGTGGGCAACTGGCCATCTGACTGACCACCTCTTGCTATTTTTACCACAGGTCAGCCTCCTGCTATTACTATTTTTACCCAGGTTAGTATCCTGCTTGGTCGTTATCCCCTCAATTTGAAATCGGCGCTCAATCTTTCAGAGTCCGCTGAATCCGTACTAATCATACTAGGGTCACTTTCAGACCTCCAACATATTTGCACTAACCTACAGAGTTGATTTGTTCTGGCGTCATTGCAAAGAGCTTTATTGCCCCAACCGGGAATCGAACCCTGGATCTCCGAACTGGGCAGCTGATGCTCTACTGTTGAGCTACTGGAACGAAATTGCAAGCTTTTATCGTCGAAATGAAGTCTGCAATTTCTCCTTAAACATTGTAATAACAATTTGGCAGTGAAACAAATTATTTAAAAATAAAATAAAACATTAGATTAAAT